>JASANE010029784.1:0-129976 GCA_030248225.1 Trileptium ribeirensis
ACTAACGTATCTGGCAAAGGGTATATTTTGAATTTTTTGCATAACACTTCCCCCAGCTAAATTTTGGATAGTAAATAGCTACCGTTTTATGGCCGCTTCGTTTCCAATTTAATAACCGGTATAAATCGCCACCCCGTGTTTTAAAAGTGTTAATTTTGACCCACGAATCAGCCGTCACAAACCTTTAATTTTTGATCTCCGGGGTTTCACGGCGTAACGTCATTTTTGACCGCGCTGACGGGCTGCACGATACAATCAACAAAATCAAGGCTAGATGCAACCTGGAGAGTGCCAGAGGCCATTTTATGGTACCTTGCAAAGCAAGAAAAGGGGTGATTTTTTGAGAAGCCATAGCATAAAAACGGTTAAAAAATTTACTATAACGACCTCGAATTACGGATCCTTGATGTTTTTTGGTCATATGGTGTAAAAATGAAGATAATCGGAGCCAAAAAGTCATTAGTCATTTTTTCTGGGGCAAAACGTCATCGTAGCGTGAAATGACCCGTTTTCGCAAACTATTTTGTGCAGCTGTAGTTTGCAAATACAACCGCTCCGTTAATTTTGCAACTTCGCTTCCTAAGATACAATAAATATTTATTACTAAATATTTCGCAATACATTTTGACTTGTGTCTGACTAGACAACACTCAGTTTTGCAGTCTTTGTAATGATAATAGTGAATGTTCGCTCGCGCAAACTCTCCAACACGACACTAGCCCTCAATTTGCTTCGATAGCAGTTAGCTGAACATTTTGGGAGGGAGCATGGCCTTTAAAATTTAACAACAGTCAAAATCAGCGTTTTTCAAGGAAAATGTACAAGATTAAATCAAAAAGCCTGACAAAAGGGATTTGGTTAATCGCGATTTTACAGCTTTTGAAAAAAATATATGAAATTTTTAGCTTCAGAATGAATTTTAGTACGTTCGTAGTAATTGAAGATGAGCAGGCGCAGTAGCAAATTATTCATTACCATTTACGTTCTCGGAGTATTCCGTACCAATCTCATAACCATACATTGCGAAATAGTGTGTGAGATTGTTGAACAAATCGTTTTGCGACAACAGCAATATCGACAAACGTACTGCTTAAAATTTGATATTGTTCGAAATCCCGGTGATGAGGAGCATAATATTAGTAATCCAGCTCCTAAGTCGTGAAATGACTCACATTTACTGTGAATGGTGCATCGGTGCACATCCTCGGCTGTGGATTCCTACTGTACTTGTCATAACACGGATTTCGAGCAATATCAACTTTTGATCAGTTGATTGACCAAATCATTTATTAGTTGCAAATTACAGAAGGTGTCCTGTTTAGTTAAGTCAGCTACGTGCGCAAACGAAATTTATTCGAGAAATATTGATATAAATTGGATTTTGAGAGGCAGTGGGTCCAGTCGTTGTGCACTATTGAAATTCAGACGCCTTAGCTACCCGCTTGTCGGCTTCGAGATGAGCTGATGTGTGCCTTGCAACGAACATCGTGGTGTGTTAACCTTGACCTTGAACCTTAACCTTATATTCGTTTGAATTCGACAGCGAAAGCGTTCCAGCGAGCGACCGCTTGCAACAGTGCAATAAAATTTGCTAAGTTTTTTTCCAGATCGATGTGCAACACCGCACTAAAGCTACCTATTAAACTCGGAATTGGTAGCCCTGCTGATCTTCAAAACAAGCTCGTACCGATTTTACAGATGGGTTAGGTATTCTGAAGCGACGTGGTCTTACTCCCTTGCCCTACAATGTCATAGGTACAGAAATGTTCGATTACGTGACCTCATCATTGTAAGACCTGCACCACACTGACACATATATTTATATATCATAGGTTTCCATATGTGGTCTTACCCGTCTCTGCTCCACGAAGGGTCGGACCACGTAAGCCCTACGGACCTACAACGTCTATGCTACATGTCCTACAACAAGTTAAACTCGTGTAATTCATTTTTTCTGAATTCAGGTTTTGGTTTTCCCAACAACAAAGTTAAATCTAAAATGGAAAACAATAGTTGCATTTAGGAAATGGAAAGCAGATTTTATCTATATGAATAAATATTGCGAATCCAGAGCTTGAACGACAACCAGCCGATAATGTATTGTATTGTGAAAACAGTATTATTTTGAAGGGTATAATCTGTATTGATTAAAAAATTTTGCTTTCAGCAACATACCGTAGAAGCTCAAATGGAAGTGGATCCGAAATGGCACAGACACTTTGTTCAACGACAAGGCGTCATCATAAAAGACATCCAGTCAAGCTGTGGCGGTGTTGCAATTACGATTCCGAAACAGCAAGAGCGCAGTCGTTTTTTTACACTTAAAGGCGCTCGCGAATGTGTCGAAGAAGCGAAGCGACGCATTGCTGAAATTGTCAACGATTTAGTGAGTTTTGTATTTTATATTCTTCGTCCTGGTTTCTAGAATTTTATCTGGTTCCGATTTTCGATTTTAGATAGACGTATTTGTGTTTGGCTCTGACTTGGAAATTCTTTTGTCGAGAAGCCATGAATAATTTATTATTGTTTAAAATATTTTCAATTTTAATACCTTGTTAGGATTAAGAATCACTCTGATCATGCTCGAGACTGGCATTGAAGTACATTATTAATTCTGTTTATTTTATAAATTATTATGAGTGGAAATTTTTGGAATCTACCAAATTAGTGCATTTTAAACGATCATTTGCCCAAAATTTTGTTCGCTTTAGGAATGTTTGTTAAGGCCAATAAAAACCAGCTGCTAACTCTGAACCAGAAACATAAGGCGCTTGTTTTCCGGTGCAATACAAGTCGCTGTATCACCCTTAGACGAGTATTTTCGTCAAGTGTCAACAGTCGACTACATATGGCGTGAAAATTGCATGGCGGTATTTTTGTGGCGCTGACAGAATGACTCCTCCCAGGTTTTTTCAAAAATCCATATGGGTTTTATTTTGTGCTTTTCAAATTTTGAGTACAGTTTTACCGTAACCAAATGTTACATTTGCAGAGTATTTCGAATGTACTTCAATGCTCAGTGGGCATAGTTTTTGGATGCAAAACGCCGTTGAAAATTAAAATTTGCAACAGTGGCACTTTTTCAATTGGCTTGAATAGTCAATGAACCCAATTTTGAGAATATTGTCTGTCTTCTGTTTTTCGGTAACGTATTGCGTATTATAAGAAATTGTCTATATACGTTTTCCAGTGGATTGGGTACGATGGTTTTGTTATATAGAGTCCAGCACGAGTAGATTATCGTTTTTCAGACGTTTTCATAGGGTTTAGGGCCAATGAACCCGGTTTTCAGAAAATATTCGGTCTTCAGTAGCTTGGTACATGGCATCAAAACTGGTATATATATATCAAAACTGGACGCTTTTCGGTACCTGAATACAATGGTATGATTATCTAGAGTTCTGCATATTTCATTTTTTTTCAATAGGTTTAGGGTCAAAAAACTTGATTTCCAGAATACAGTCTGTGTTCAGTTGCTTTATGTATTGTGGACAAGTTAACAAGAATTATTGTCTATATAGGCTGTGCGGTATGCTGAATACGACAATTTGTTTATCGAGAGGCCAGCACAAATACTTGATGCGTTATGAGTTGTTTCGATGGGTTTAGGGTCGACGAGGTTATAGGATTCTCAATGGGTTCATGGCCTAAGAGGGTTTAGAGTGGTATATACATCAAACAGGTAATTAATATCTTTAAAATGAAACCGAGGTCGCTCCGTTCCACTATCGCTTGCAAGATACTAGTATAACTTTGATTTGATGTGACATAAGACGACACATTAATGGTTTCTCCAAATTACCAAAATTATATCTGGGGGCGAGAGGAGGAGAATGTACTTGCGGGCAATTTCCCCACTTGAACTGGTGGGCATAAAGTGCTGTAACCATCTGAAAACGTCTAGAATGTGCCACTTGGCATTTGATTGTGTTTTGTTCTGACTAAAAAGGGGAAACTTTAGTGATTTTCAGCCCCGCAGGGAATGTTTGGGAATTTCTTTTTGCCAAAATTAAAAATCGAATTTTGAGGCCCATAAGATGAAGAATAGTTATTTTTTACTGGAGCAGAAAAGTACCTGGGAGCAACTTAGGGGAGGCCAAATTTTACCTGGGGGCATGAATTGTTGGAAGTCAAAATAGCTGTGGTGCCCGTGTTCTTCCTATTAGGAGAAACCAGCATGTAGTAGCGCTTTATCGTAAGATTATAAGTTGCTATTAAATCCGTTGAGCTGCGCATGGATCCATAAGCATTTCTTTCAGTGGGCAAACCGTCAGCAATAATGTTTTGATTTAGGAATTGTCTGTTACAATTCGTGCTGAGATTCCGCAGCAGCATCACCGGACACTGCTGAGCAACCGTGGAACAAAAATTCAAGAAATCCAATCAACTTACAGTGTTAACATCAAGTTTCCGCCAGCCGCAAGCAATCAAGGCAATTTTCAACAACAACAACGAGACGCAACGACTATTGTTGCCGAAAACGAGGGTGAAGCTCGGGATGGCGGCGCTAATGCAAATCCCAGTGATTTGGTTATGATCACTGGTCGGAAAGAAAACTGCGAAGCTGCCGAGGCGGCTCTTCTGGTAACTAATCTGTTTTAGTTTTTGTCTGTTGTGAAGGCATAAAATGTAGCTCACAGAATCTGCTGCAAATGTTAATCATGTACATTTTTTCGATTTTTCTTACACTTTTTCTGCAAACTCGGTTCTTTCCAAATGTAAATTCTTAAGTGAGTAGCAAGCACTTTCAGAGCAGTTATAGTATCGAAAAATAAGGTTTAGCTTATCCAAACGTTTTGTCATCGTGAACGCTACAACAGCTGATTGTATTAACACAAATTATGCCTTGAAGTTCAATGTGTTTTCAACAATATTGAAACAGAACACGGTTTCTTATGCATGTCACAAATGTTTTGTGCGCAAAGTATATCGATCCATACGCTAACGTTACCTATTTATCGGTGGTCTCTTCAGCATGGCGAATTGTTATACCGTATTTCTCTGGCTCTTAAAAAGTAGGGCTGGGGGTCTGACATTTTCGATGGCGCGTGGCAAAAACGGCGCGCCAGCTTGCGGCCCTGTGGCAAAAATTTGGCTTCCTCCCGGTAAAAATACGCAGTTGACATAAACACAGTATTTTTACGAAAATCCCATTATGAAGTTAAAAATTTGAACATGTCCCCGGTTCATGCTGTGGTAAAGTGTAGAGAGGGCCTAGGTATTTCGTCCTCCTTTATGTGCCCTTCAGTTCAACAAGCACCCTGTATTTGTTGGTTTCCATAAGTTCAGACCACAGGTACTATAATTCTGCACTACTAAAAACAAGCCAATTTCTCTCTGTGAGGCAAAAAATATGCCAATTTTCTCTAAATAAGACTAAATTGTACGGTTTATTATTAACCATGTTTGGTATTGGAAAAGTTATGTAAAAAATTGAGGCAAAGTTATAGTAAATGCATTGGGAGTTTCTATCCAGGCTTGTTGTTTTTGTCGATTTATTAATATTGTTATAGGAAATGATTCCGATCAGCGAAGTTGTCGAATTTCCGTTTGATTTCCATCGCTTTTTAATTGGCGCATCTGGAAGCGAACTGCGACGGATGTGTGCGGAGTACGATGTACGTTTACCAGAGATGACGAGAGCCTGTTCAGCACAACAATTTATTTCATTAAGCGACAAATACAATCACGGACAAAATAAGTGCATAAAATCAATGCGACAAACGAACGTAAACAAAATTTGTCGTGTTTTGGTACTATTTTTTTGCATTCGCTTATAAACGAACACTGTGTGCTTTTTTGTGCACTTATTTCTGTCTGTGATTGTAATTCTTGCTATGGTCTGTATTTTTGATATTATTGCGCTTGTGGTATGCGGGTGTCTCCACACAGATGGAGGGGACCCCAGGATTTTCAAGCTCCCCAGGTAGATTTTGACTTCCCCCAGGTCAACTTCCCAACACCCCTAGGTATTTTGAGGTGGCGCAAATAGTGATCGTCCTAACAAAAGCGGTTATAACAAAACTCAGTATTACACTTTAAATAACAAATATGCAACAAAAACAACAATATACATGTTGTAAATATGTGAAAAATGCAAAAAATGTAATTATTCATACCCAGTTTGCCTTGGATGTACGGTTCCTCTCCCCCTGGTAACCTTTGGGAAAACTTACCCCAACATTTTAAGGTCCTCCGGTATCCTGGCGGATAATTTTCTCCAGCATTTTCAGGTCCCACAGGTTGGAGCTGCCCCCGATGTCTAATTTTAGACCTGTGGAGAGGCGTGGTGTACTAAGACCAAATTGGCATGCTCGGGATGTTATTGCGTGTTTACATACCTTATAGTTTGGTTCTCTAGGATCCAGCAGATATATACAACGACTTATCAGTGGCTTTCAGTGTCGGTACCTTTAGGGTCGACGAACCGATTTTCCGAATATAGTCTGTCTTCAGTTGATTAAATCACACTCAGGGCATTTAGAACGGTATAATTATAGTTTTCGGTGATTATGATTCTATGGTAATCTAGAATCGAAGATGGCTGTACCATGCCTTTTCAATGGTACTCAGTGTGTTTAAGTTATTAGTGGCTATTATTAGTTATTATCAGTGGCTTTCAGTGTCGGTACCTTTAGGGTCGACGAACCGATTTTCCGAATATAGTCTGTCTTCGGTTCATTAAATCACACTCAGGGCATTTAGAACAGTATAATTATAGTTTTCGGTGATTATGATTCTATGGTAATCTAGAATCGAAGATGGCTGTACCATGCCTTTTCAGTGGTACTCAGTGTGTTTAAGTTCTACTGTCGACGAACTCGAATCACCGAAAAAATTTCGTGTTTTGTCGCTTATTTGGTTACTTGTTGGGCTCTGTTCCTTCGGATAAGCCATTATAGGTTTTATAACACGCAGAATCCGGTGTTGAATTTTTATCAGGCCGAGGCCATCATTCTAAACCTTTTCCCCAGGGATCTTTTAGAGGTTTCAGGGTGGTATATACAGCAAAAGCAACGTCTCTTACGGTTTATTACAAGTCATAATGACAGTATATTGAAGAAACAACGCTCTCTCCGTTTTAGCCGGGTTTGCAAGATAGCGGCGTTGTTTGCAGTGCAATTTTTTTATAAGGTACGTATTTCCATGAGGTTGATATTTCACCGCGGTATTTCAATGAGGTTGATGTAAGCGTAGAACGACGAGTAAATAATAATATCGACAATAACTGTCATACTCATCGGGAGCAGCATTCTGTCGTCGAACACCATTATCGAATTGATTTTTTTATATTTTTTGTAAATTTTGTCGAGACTGACTACGCATATACATGAACAAACGTATATCGAAAATCAGCCAGTGAAAGTGTTGCCTTTATTTCAAGTAAATTAATTTCAGGTTTCTATATCGGTTCCGCCACGTGATCAACAGAGCAACTTAATTACTGTCACTGGCCGTCGGTCAAATGTCGAGTTGGCAAAAACGGCATTGGCACAGCGTTTGGAAGAGCTAGAAACAGAAGCGAAAGACAAGGTAATATAGTTAGCTCAGTTAGTTTTTCTCAGAACGTAGTGTAACGTAGTGGAGATTGTGTGTTGCAGGGGTGAAAGTTTTTAGATTCCGTTTGGGTGTATGTAATCGGCTCCCAAAATGTGGGGTTTTTGTCTCATTTTAGTACCCTTCACTGAAGCAAGGTTATTTTTATCTTAAGTTTGGATTTTTTCTCTGGTTGGTTTTATCTTCGATCCAAAATTCGAAAATTTGTTCTGAAGTCCTGGACGGCTGAAAGGTGTTTCTTTGATGGTTTCCGGGCATGGGAAACTCATTGCTGGTGTTAGTTTTGCTCTGCGACCCATGGTTCATGAGTACAGGGTATGGTGCCCCATTTCATCGACCCAAAATTCCCAATTTTATTGTGACGTCCTGGGAGGCTGATAGCTTACAGTTGGAAGTTACGCGCATGGGAAACTTATTGCCGGTGTTAGTTTTGTTCTTACTTATGTGGTATTGTGTAATATCCTCATATAGCATATCAACGTATGTTATCAAGAGCTGATTGGCTGTGCACTCAAAAGGCGTAAGTGTACCCATGCTTTACTACGCTCTGCAATCTCGATATAGTTACTAGTTATAAAAATTAAAGTTTGTAGCTAAAACGTGATACATTTTACTAACATACTAAGCTAGAATGTGATACCTTCAAAAACCGCTGTAGACGTTTTTGCGGATATTGTTGGAAGTGTTGTTTAACCCACGAGAAATCGTAATGGCTACAGTTGACCAAAGCCACGGATGTAACGTGCACTGGGATATTGAAAAGTCGAGATATCAGTCAGGACAATCAAAGATTAATCAGTCATCAAATATCATCAATCATAAATAATCAAGTTAATAATCAACGATTAGTACCTGAATGATATCATTTTGATGAATATGTAATATATTAATGATTATTGGCAACAGAATGCCTGCCTGCCTATTTTGACTTCAGTTTGCCACAAACCATCGTCAGACAATACGCTCTACCAAACGCCGGAATTCATCACGCTGCTGAGCAATTGATTTAACGTGAGTCAGCCAACCCTGCTTCCATTGCCGTGCGTTGCATCGAAACCTTGACTTTATCAGCTTCACGTCTATGTCATTGAAAAGTCGCCGAGTCCATGTTTTCTTTACGCCACCTGTAGGTCGCTTCCAACCGCTAACTTGACAGAACAAAACACGTTGAGGTATTCTATTCGGCGGCATTCTCGCCACGTGACCAAACCACGTGAGCCGTCTCCTCTTCATGTACTGGCAACAGAATACATGACTGCATCTTAAAAAATTTATTAATTTTGAAAGATTCTATGCATTCATGCTCCCACCTAACGCATTGAAAAAATTTATATAAAATTTTTTTATCAAAATGTATTCGGAATCTGTTCCCGCGGGCGCCATGACATTATGGGATAATGTCTGGGGCTTACGCAATGTTTATAATATTTTGAAAACGTGCCATCCGTAGCAGCAACCAGATATTGTAATGTATAACTTTGCCTAACATACCCATAACATGTTCTTGGAGTTTGCAACAACAGCAGATAACAGCTGTTCAATTGGCCTTAATCTGGCTTCTCCACGGAGGGGGTTGCACGATTTTATAACGGGCCCTCTCCCCGCCCCGAATTTCGGTGTTTCCCACAGGTTATGGCCCCAGGTATTTTGAGAATACATAAAAATAATTGATCTAACAAAAACATTTGTTTCAATAGTCATTATTGCTTAATTACGACTATTCATGACAAAATTATAAGTAAAAAGAAGTGTGGCCTAGAGAAATACGCAGTGTCAGTAGGTAAACTATACATATACAACAAAAATAACAATTGGATGCGCATGAACAACGCGATAAAATGCAATTCTGGGAGCACGGTGTTCCCCCAGCTATCATTGGGGAAATTCCACCCAGATATATTCCATTCCTTCAGCAGGCTAGAACTGGGGACCACTATATAAAAGTTGGGTCCAATGGAAAGGCCAGATAATTACTGCCGCGTGTGTATGCAATGCCTCTAAGTAACGCTCGTATAGATGGTCTAGGATCTATGGGGTGCGGGTAGTCAGCAAAGTGCAGAGTCACTTGACAATAGAATGTGAGCATAGAAGGTGACTGAATTGCCTGGCCAGAGTCAAAAAGATTTCGAAGGTTAAAACCAAACTATGGTCAGTTGTTTCTTTTTTCTGTCAGTATCATTTGTTTTCTCCTACGAATAGACTGCGCCCCGTTATACTTGAGGTATTTACATCTTTACTTGATCTGCTTCTTCTCTCCTGTGTCTTACAAATTTTAGTGGTAGTCATGGTCTATCAATTTCTAGGCTACGTTGCTTGATAAACACTACTGTGCATAAGCTTCGTAACTTGTTTGCAAGTGACAAAGCATTTTACTTTATATCTCATGGTCGTACTACATGCAACAATAGAATCAAAATAGTATTTCGGGGCTGTGCGAGAGTTATTCGCAGATGTCAATGAGCATCTGTGGCAAGGTTACAATTTCAGGAATTTCACATGTCCATTTGTGTCGATAATATGATACTCCATATATAATCAGTATACTTAATCATTGTATCTGCAGTGCATATTATGCACGCGTTTTAATTAGAGTGATGAAACCAACAGATGGTTTGGACTATAATGTTGTATTGTGGTACTCTTGAAACTGCAGGAATTGAAGAATTTCAAAGTTGTAGCCAACGTGCCTCAGACTTATCACTCGAAGATTATCGGAACTCGAGGCAAAATCATCACTCAACTTCGCAACAAGTTCGACGTCCAAATCTCGATTCCAAAACCGGACGCTGAAAATCCAGATGAAATCATTATAACTGGTGAGTGTTATTTCTTTATGTTTTTGTACTATTAAGCCCTATTTTCACCGGTGGAGAAAATTTAGGGCGCAACGAGTGGTCCGGAGAGCTTCCAAAAATGCAAATCACTGGTCTCCATTTTAGTACCCTTCACCGAAGCAAGGCTATTTTTATCTTACCTTTCAATTTTTTCTCTGGTTGGATTTATTTCATGGTAAATTGATAAATGCCGATGCGCGTTTTTTGTATTTTGATTGAAGCTCCGGATCTAGAAGTATGGAGTTTGAGGTTCGGGGGTATGTTGCCCCCATGGTTCCTCTACCCAAAATTCGAAATTTTTTCTGATGTCCTGGGCGGCTGAAAAGTTTCACTGGGGGTTTTCGTGCATGGGGAACTCATTGCCGGCGTTGCTTTTGCTGTGAGACATATGGCTCCATGGGTACGGCGGTATGGCGCCCCATGGTTCGATTCAGACGTCAAAATGAAGATTTTTACCCCATTTTAGTACCCTTCACGGAAGCAAGGTTATTTTTATCTTTTAGTTTCGAAATTTTTCTCTGATTGGTTTTATTTCATAGTAAAATGATAAATTCCGATGTGCTTTTTTGTTTTTCAGTTAAGGCTCTGGTTATGAAGCTGTGGGTTTTGAAGTATGGCACCCTCGTGGTTGCTCGACCCAATTCGAAAATTTGTTCTGACGTCCTGGGCGACTGAAAAGTTTTTCTTTGGGGGTTTCCGGGTATGTGATTTCGTCGGGGTTTCCGGGTATGGTAAACTCATTGCCGGTGTTGATTTTGCCCTGCGACTCATAGTTCCATGGGTATGGGGGCATAGCGCTCCCATATTTCCTCGACCCAAAATTCCTTATTTTATTGTGACGTCCTTATAGGACGATAAGTTGCACTTGGGGTGGTTTCGGGCATGGGAAACGTGTTGCCTATGTTAGTCTTGTTCTAACTTGTGTGGTATTCGGTAATATCCACATATAGCATATCGACGTATCCAATCGGGAGCTGATTGGCTGTGCACGCAAAAGGCGTAGGTGTACCTGTGCTTCACTACGTGCTGCAATCTCGATAGAGTTACTAGTAGTATAATGAGTAGCTCGAGAACGGCCTCTGCCTCCCATATTTAGTGACTAATATCCTAAATGAAAAGAAATTCCCGGAATATGGCTAAAATTAGTAGCGTCGAACTTAGCTAATCCAGCTGAGTCGAAATATAGAAAGATTTTCACTTTCCGAGAATTCTCTGATTTTTCCCCATATACGAAGACTCTCGAAACAGTTTGTGGAGACACTTAGTTTTAAAACTGTAACTGTACACGCGTACACATTTAAATAGGATGGGTTCAAATACTTGTTTTTGAAACGGAGCGAACGAACCGAGCGCAGTTTCCGTTGAAGGCGGTAGTGGGAAAATCGTGAATATTTTTGTTGCTGTCATTCATAGCTCATTTTCGGATGGACGGATTTCGACAATTTTTACGTGATAGAAAAAAGATGCCGATGTACCCTTTAGTTGAACGCAAACAGCTGTGACACCATCTTCCGGGCCATAATGGCAAAAACAGGTTTTTAAGGATTCGTCGCCAAATCTAGCCATACGGGTACCAGTGTTTTATAGCCCGTATCTCGCCACAGGGGCCTCGCATCGAAAAATAGACTTCGGGATATGAAATTTTGCTTACCACTACTGTATTGTGGGTCCACTCCCTGGGACGCTGTCGGCCCGAATATGGTTCGTCGCCCCCTATGCCAGAAATAGCGATTTTTCAGATTTTGCCGTGTTATTGCTTGTTTTTAACTTACAATGAGTGTTTATAATGTTATCAAGTACGCTCAATATAATGTTTTTACTATCCAGAGTCCAACATGGTATACTTTCAGAAGTTTTCATTGGGTTTAGGGTAAATATAGCCCCTGTCCAGAATATAATCGGTCATCAGTAGTTTGGTATATGGTATCAAATAGTCTATTTAGAGCATTTTCGGTATGCTGAATACAACGATTTGGTCATATAGAATCCAACATGCATATTTCATACTTTTTCATGGGATTTCAGTGGCTTTCGAGTCACTGAGCCAAATTTTTATAATATAGCGTTGCATGTTGTTTGGTGACGTATTGCGGACAAGTCCTCAAGAATTATTCTGTATACATGTTTTCCAGTAGGCTGAATATGATGGTTTGGATATCTAGAGACCAGCACAAATACTTGGCGCGTTGTCAGTTGTTTTAGACGGGTTTATGGTCGGCAAGGATTTAGGATTTTCAGTGGTTTAGGGGTTAAAAATGTTTTGGGGAGGCGCATACATCAAACACAACAGGCTAAACAAAACTATAACCTGAAAATGGAACCGCGCTCTCTCCGTTTCATCCTCGCTTTCGAGATACCGGTTTTAGCGACTAAATGAAATCTCAGGTGAGGCATACAAGGGTTAATTGTTCATATTGTTTTTCATATTTAGTGACTGAAGACAGCTTTATTATATCTGTATAGTGAGCGAAAACATTTACAATTATTTAGAAGGGGTTCAGTGCCTTGCTTGATTTTGATATTTTAATCCGTGAAATAAGAAAGGGCTTGAACGAATGCTCTGAACAACATACCATAAGGACTCAGTGTTTTGCTTGTTATCGATATTTTAGTGAGTGAAATAACGAAGGGCATAATTTTTTCAAACTTGTTGTGATTTAACAGTGCTCTTTTTATTTTCTATTCAATCAATCAAACCTCGTTTTGCACCCGTTGTCCCCTGACGGAGGTGGAACGTTTCCAACCATTTCTCCACTTGACGCGGTCGAGCGCATCTGTCTCCTGTAGTCCACAATGCTCGATATCGCTCATAACGACTTGCCGCCACGAGTTTTTCGGGCGTCCTCTTGGTCGTGTGCCGCGTACTTCAAGGTTCATAGTGTAGTTAAATTCAGGATTGTCACTCCTAGCCACGTACCCGAACCAGCGAAGTCGATGTCGCTTGAGTGCGCTATAAATATCGTCCAGTTGAGCACGGCGAAGTACTTCCGTTGACGGTACCATATCCTGCCATTTTATTTGCTGCATCCACCTCAGCATTTTCAGCTTCGTGCGATATAGCAAGGCTTGTTGTTGTATTGTCAACGGCCACGTCTCGGCGCCATTTAACAACACTGTACGAATGGATGATCTGTAGAGTTGTGATCTCAGCTGAAAAGGAATTTGACGTTGTGTTATGATGCCGGCCAGCGTTCGCCACTTCTTCCTTGCGGCGGCGACACGCCCACGAACAGCTGTTTCAGCTCCCCCTCTGCAGTCCAATGTGTCCCCTAGACACTGAAAGTGTGATACAGTTTCTATGCCGAGTTCATCTTCGGTAGTTGCTGCCGGTGTTGCCGTATTCGTCAGGTTTTTGGAACTGCAGCTTGGACATAAAAATGTACCAATCATTTGTGGAAGAGAGCCGATAATGCCGGAGCATAGCTTGTGACACCACAGTTGACACCCCTGGCAAAAGATAGAGTTCCGACCCACCCCAGTGCGACATACGCTGCACGGCCATCTGCCAGTGGGTTTGTCGGGCGATTGGGGTGTTGCACCACTGGTGAGAAGTTTCGTTTTGCCTCGATTTATCTTGAGTCCATGGTGCGATAAACTGGCATCCCAAGTTAGAAATTTGTTATCCAGTTCATCATGTGATGATTCCGCTAAGAGCACTATATCGTGTGCATACATCAAGTCCCACGGTGGTCCTACTTTGATGTTTTTGGTAGTCTCCTCCATTACCAGGATGAATAAAAGGGGGCTGAGTATAGATCCCTGATGTACACCAACATCTATTTTGAAGTCTGCTTGTACCTGCAGCTGTGCTCACTTTTGTCCGTGTTTGAGAGTAAGTCGCCATGACCAGTTTCACTAGCCGCTCAGGAACCAATTGTCTCCGCAGAGCCCATTCAATAGCTGATCGAGGAATGCGGTTGAAAACTTTTTCCAGATCGACGAACATGTGATGGATAGACTGTTTCTTACTAAGATATCGTTCTTGCAGCTGTCGGATGATGAAGGCTGCGTCAATTGTGGAACAACCAGCCCTGAATCCGTACTGATTGTTCGAAATTGCTATACAATTTCGTAGACGAGCTTCGATTACTTTTTCAACGATTTTCATGCCGTGCTCAAGCAGTCGAACTCCTCTATACGACGAACAAGCAAGCGGGTCACCATTCCCTTTGTAAATAGGTATTGTCGTACTTGAAGACCATGCACTGGGGATAGTTTCTGAAGTCCAGAATTCCGATACCACTGCAAAGAACGCATTTAGCCCAGCGTAGCCAGAAGCTGCGATCATATCAATTGTCACACCGCTTGGGCCGGGTGCTTTGCCTTATTTTATCGAACGCATCGCTTCTATGACTTCCTGCTTGTTGACGCGAGGAATTGGGCATTCTACTGCCTGAGCGTCAAAATTAGCGCTAAACGGGTTTGTTTCGTTGAGTAGGTTTTCAAAATACGATGCCAATCTGTCACATATACCAGACTCCGTCATTATTATATTGCCGTTGTCGTCTTTTACTGAACATGCTCCTACGACGTCTCTACGGGACTTTGCCGATTGTTTTGCTGCCCGGAATAGCTTTTTCATCATATTCTTCTTGGAGTCACACCAAAATTGGCACTCTGCTGTTTTTGCCCTTGCAATGGCTTTTTTCGCTTGATTATTTTTTGTCTGTAGTTTTTCTTATCGGCAACGCTTCCAGTTGTTTGCCATCGTTTAAATGCAGCCTTCTTTTAACAAATAGCTTGCTGTACCGCATCATTCCACCACCAGGTATCACGTTCATGTTGTCGTTTACCATTTGTTTGTGCGCATACAGTCATAGCCACAGTTGCTAACGAGATCGCGTAAGATTCCCAGCCATTTATGTTGCCATGAAGGAGGTCAGACTCGACGATTGATAGATATCGTTGCTTGCGTTCAGGTTCGCACAGCTTCCAGTACTTTATTCGACGACACCTCTGCGTACGACGTGGCTTAGACTTCGACTTGATCTCAATGTCTGTAACGAGCAGACGATGTTGCGTGACGCACGATTCACCCGGTATTACTTTCACGTCGATACATTGTTTCCTAATGTACTGACGTGTCAGGATATAGTCTATCTGACTGCTGATCGGACCACTCTTGAATGTTATTGTGTGGTTGTCTGTTTTCTGGAACCATGTATTCAGAATGCATAAATCATGGCTTTGGGCAAATTCTAGAACTCGAATTCCATCTTCGTTTCTAACGTCATACCCTCGTCCACCGTGAGGGCCCGGAAACCCATCTGTTCGCTCACCAACGTGATTATTCAAATCACCGCATACAATGATTTCATCACTGCTTGGCGTAAATCGTATGTTATCTGATAGTTGTGTCCAAAACTCGTCTTTGTCCTCGTCAGTTCTTCCAGTTTGTGCGACATACACTGAGAATACTGTGAAAAGTTGTTGTTCTAATTTCAATTTAATCCACATTATTCTACTGTTGACACGGCCCACGTCTATAACATCTGCGACAATTGATCTCTTATCAAAGTTCCGACACCGGCTTATGCAGATTTGCCACAGCTGCAGAAAAATTTATACTTATCATCATTAGTACCAATGCATTTGTTACCGTTATTCTTTCACCTCACTTCCTGAACACCACATATATCAATTTTACGTCGCCCCAACATTTCCACCATTTCTCTCCCCTTTCCAGTCATTGAACCCACGTTTATCGTTCCAAGTCGTATGTTTATGGAGAGCCTGGACTGAGACCTTCTACTATTGCTCTCCGTAATAATAGTAATTTTACTTTTCTATTCACATAGTGCTATATGTAAATCTTTGTTTTTTATGGCCTAATGTTGTATTATTTCCTTCGTAGGTAACATCACAAGTAGTATGATTTTTATTTAGGATACGAAGACAAAGCGAATGCTGCCAAAGATGAAATTATGCGAATGATCGGCGACTACGAATCGATGTGTACCCAGGAAATCACCCTGGATTGTAGGGTGCATCCGAGAATCATTGGAATTAGGGGCCGCTCGATTCATAAGGCACGTTAGATTACGGTGTGGGTGTATACGATAGGTCCTGTTTGACATAATTTCGAAATTCGAGAAACTGCACAGGAAATTGATAAAAATTAAGCCGCGTTCACACGTCAAAATTTTTGCTCAGATTTTGATCTCAAATTTTGTGCTCAAAATTTTTTAACTTTTATTCTTTCTCCCTGATTGGCTGGAGCAATGTACTAACCTCCCCTGCCCCCATCGACCTGTGCTGTGAACGCTGCTTTAGTTTAACATTACATTGTTCACGAAAACATAGTATTTAGTGAACATGTGCAAATTAATAACAAGAAATCAGCCGACCTAATAATATTAAGAGGACATAACATTTTTCTTGAAGAATAAGAGAGCAGCGCAGAGTTTTCTAAAACGTCGTCAAGTTTTCTACAAAAGTAGAGATTCAGACCAATTTGAGCGCTATTTTGCTTCCAAATATTTTGGATTTATATTTTTAATGTGCATCACCGTGACAAAATAGTATAGACTTTTTCGATATAACGAAAATGTGAAAGCTAATATTAAATTCTTTTGAAAAGAAAACTGACTTTTTACATCAATCTGTTTGAAAGTATAGAAGAAATTGCTCATATCTTCGATATGTGCAAGAAAGTAAGTTTTACAAAAACCATCGTTAACAACCGCAATTTGAAACACATTTCTCGCTTACTATGTTGTGAATACATATTGTCCCACAAACATGTTTTAACTGCTAGTCTGCTGTAAAAAATTAATAAGCTCCCGGCAACTAAAAATAATTCACCATAGCACTGTAATATGGTTTAAGGCGCTAGTTTGAAAATTGCGGGTTCGGGATGTCTGCAAAAAATAGCGGTATATTTCTTGAGGGAGTTTGCTAGCTAAGTGACGGTGAATTCACATTTGTCTGTGACTATGTTCGGCTGTAGTTATGTCCAGATTGAAACATCTTATGGCGCTTCAGGTGTCGTATCGAGCATTGGTTGGAATGAGACTTAGATAATAATAATTATTTGGACTTTCAGATAATGGACGACTACAAAGTTGAAATTCGTTTTCCCCGTCAGTCAGATCCGAACCCAAATTTGGTTATTATTGCTGGACACGACGGAGACAGCGTTTACGATTGCATCGACCATTTGCGCAACATGGAGGAAGAGTATCTTCAGGTTAGTAAAATTAAAATATTTCAAGCATAGTAATATAATAATTTATTTGTATCAAGAGTGCATTAGGGAAGAGTATGACACTTCCCTGCACTAACATGTTAACCCGTGTTTGATGATGCGGGCGTTTCCGGCCTGACCCCCACAGTTTTTAGGGGGTCGAGGTACCCCGACTCCCTGTTTCTTGGGGGTAGCTCGCCCCCCCCCCCCAATTTCTGGGGGGTTGGTTTATAAGCAGCTGCCTATAAACAGCCCCCACCAGGAATGGGAGGACTCCGACCTATAAAAAAGTGGGGGAGCTACCCCCCAGAAACGGGGGGTCAGGCCGAAAGATTCCCGTATCATCAAACACGGGCTAACATGTGAGCGCAGGGAAGTGTCATACTCTTATCTAATGCACTCTTGCTAGTATCAATCGCATACCAGTCCCACTAGCCGACAAAAAGTTCTTTTTGTGTAAAATAATGATTTAGTTTTTCCTGTAAAAAAGAGTGGAATCTGTGCTGGAAAATAACGCCAGCGAAGCTGCGAACACCCTTATTATCCTAGGATGTTCGGTTCAACGGTTAAATTTTCAATGCTTTCCAAGGCCTCAGTGCGCCGATAAAAATATCATGGTGATGCTGCAATTTTTCGTTTAAAATACAATAGATTAGATTTAGTTTCACAACCTAAAACAGTGTTACCTGTTGACTATAAATCATTGCTCGTACCACTAACTAAACTGTTCGGCTCGTGCTGTACCGAAGATGCTACGTTAGTTTACTGATCATAAATAACAGTCAGTTTAACCGTGCGTAAGATATAATAGGTAAGTAAACTGCAAGACTTGTATGATTTCATTATTCAGTATTAACATTTTTGCCATCATAATGCGTTTATGGATGGACATATAGTGATGTTCATGTTGTACTATCATCTGAGGTTATGTTGTCATTATGGTAAAAATGTGTGCACCGAGTTACTAGCATAATTAATGATTCTACCATATATTGTACTTATTTAGAATTAAATATATAGAATTATACCCCTAGTGTAGCCTAACTTAAGTACATAACTTTAAATTTAAACTTCTAATTTATCTAAATTTCCACCAAACAGAATTAATTTCCTCAGAAACAGAAGTAGGATTTAATTTTCCTAATTTTGCCCCAATTTTAATTGTCTGAACGAAGCTAGAGAAATGCTCATGGAATGTTGTTATTGGTGATCGAAAAGTTTCAACAAAATTTTGTCATAGTCATAACGCGTTTTCCGACTACGGTCAGTGATGGTTCATGTTGTTTCTTTTTTGATATCCGTGTGCCCTTTTAGTTGGAGCTAACTTAATCCGACCAGGTCCTGAACCCCTTTTGCCTCAAACCCCACTTTTTGACCATTTCACGTAAATAAAACACGTAAATTTGTCATACGGGATTGCAACATCCATAGCCCGGCAAACCATCGGGCAATATTTACAATTTTTTAACATAGTGCTATTTAGGGTGCGCATAAAGGTAAGCATTTACTTGTATATCCCCGTTGTTGACCAGTGGTTGAACGACCATCCTTTCAGGTTAAAATAATTGGTTCCTATTTTGTCTTTTTTATGTATAGCTTGGCAGTGGCTGAGCTGATGGCTGAAATTTTTACAGCTCGCTTGTGCTTAATGAATGTGCCCTACTAACAATGACAACATCACTGCATTATCTATTTCCTTCAGGAAGGAGGCTATGGGATCAAAACCCTTTTATCTCCAAAATTAAGTCTTGTCGCGTGTAGCTTGGCAGTTATTTCTCTCATTTTCACAGTATACCAATGTTTAGATAAGTTACTCATAATGGTTATATAACGACATTTCTTCAGGAAATTAGACAGTCAGAACCCGCTTTTCAACTAAAAATTATCACGCGTGTCATGTCAACGGTTGGACCTACCTTGGTTCAGATTTTTAAGGTACATCGAAGCTTTCTAGACATGCTGGTACTTGGACGAAACAAACCCAAATTTAGTCATTACCAGCCGTATTATATCAATGGCTGAATTGATTTGGTTGAAATTTTCGCATTGCCAATTTGGCTTTGTTATAATGATATCTATGCAATATGTTTTATCTTTAGAGAATTAGGGAGAAAAAATAAGTTTTTTCCTGAAATGATATAAAATTATGAGTTCATGCATGTAACATTTACAATGGGTGACAGATTTGGTTCAATTTTGTTTCACAAAAATAAGTGCGCAAAAAACGGGCACAGATGGACGAAACTTCGTCCGTCCGCGTCCAGCCGAAACTTCGTCCGTCCGCGTCCAGCCGAAACTTCGTCCGTCCGCGTCCAGCCGAAACTTCGTCCGTCCGCGTCCAGCCGAAACTTCGTCTGTCCGCGTCCAGCCGAAACTTCGTCCGTCCGCGTCCAGCCGAAACTTCGTCCGTCCGCGTCCAGCCGGAACTTCGTCCGTTCGTATCCTGACGAAGTTTCGTGCGTCTGCGGCCGTCCAGGTCTACACTTATTTTTGTCTTTGACCAGTTTTTGTCCCAACAACACAGGTATTTAATTTTTAAAGGAGTTGTAAAAAATTTAGTATTATTGGGAACATTTACATGTACCGTCAGCACTTTAAACTGGTTTTATTGCTTGAAGGATGCACTTGATCGCTATCGGTACAACGATACCACTACCGCAGTCGGCGACCCGTCGGCAAACGACTCTCCAGTCGGCAAAACAGGCGCCGACGGCGTTGCGATTGTGTTCCGCAATGCCCCGTGGCAGTCGGCTGCCTCGTGTGACCCTGCCGCGGCACCCCCGGATACAACGAATATGGACGATTTTCCGTCGATGGGATTTGGAGCAAACGATCCGACGATGCCTGCTGCAAACAACAACGTCAACGGTGTTGTCTCGCGGCCGTCCGCTTGGGGACCGAGAAGAAACTAGGCGGGCGAGCAAAATAACCTTAGCCGGTTTTTTTTCCTTGTTGAATTTTTGTTTAGTTTTCAATTATAGATGCACGTGTTATAATATTTATAGAATATAATGTGTGTAATTTATTATGTTAGCATATTATTACCTTGTGAGGCAAGCTATTTATTGCTCTTGTTACTAGTGCCTGTGATTGAAAACTAGCGAAAAACACAGGATTTATGGTTAGTCGAAATTTGTCAACCAGAAGCCGTTCTTCACCATATTGTGTGTGTGAAGAAGTTATTGTCATCGAAAGCAACCATGAAGTCGTATTGTTTCTTGTTAATGCATATTGCGAACAACGATTGTGATCAAATTTACTGATTTTCATAACAGGACAATGTATAAAGTGTCACAAAAATTCATTGTTTTGATTTGGCTATTTTAACGCAATGAAACATAACGAACTTGTAATATATTTTCGTCGATATGCTTGCGTGATATTGCATTTTGTCTTCGTATCCATAATTTATGCAAATGATGTCATTTACTCTTTTCTTGCGAATTGTAAGTTGTTTTCAGATATCAGTTTTCAGATTCAGATTTCAGATATTTTCAGATATCAAATTTCAGATATTTCAGATTTCAGATATCTGTTTCAGATATCGGCGGATCCTTGTGATCGTTACGGGAATTATTTGTATACATTGAGCATTATCCTGCTCTGTATTGATCGACTGGCGCTTGCAACTCATCGTAGGACATTAGTTTCAGTCACTGTGCTAATAGTAATGACAAAACAAAAACAATAATAAATTATTTAAAATATTGAACTCTCATGTGCAGCACAGTAAAAACTAATGTGGATAATAATTTCAACTTCTGGAGATGTATTTGTATCACATAATACACAATTTGAGTTCAAAAATCTATTTGACTCCTATATTTAATAACTTGTATTTGCTGGCGAAATTGTTGGAGTAAAAAGTTGTTGGTTCGAGTTTTTTTTGTTCTGTGTTCGCATTGTGACTTTGCTCAAATGTACAAAATATACAATATATTATTTATTGGGATGCCGTGGTAGAAGTTGTTTCCGGGCATACCAGGATTAACTATGTCTGAACATTGGTGAAAAAGGGTGTTGCATTGATGGGACAGTGCAGTGGGATATTTTCTCCGAAAAACGAAGACTAGCAGCGGGACTAGGATGTTGCACAGTTGCAAAGCCGTCGGCGTTCGGTAATGCACTTTTCAATCCAGCCGCATAAGTAAACGCGCTGTTAGCACTTCTTGCCATATCACGATTTTGACAATAGTCGCTGTCTATTATAGTAGACTAATTGAGTGTCTCGTGAACAGCTGTTCTTACTGAAGAGGTACTTGTCGCTTAGCAGTAGACGCATTAATAGTAGGCCTGAAAACAAGATAAATATGTCAAGTTGTCTCTTTTAGGATTTAAATTTTAGATTTGTAGTTGATGCAAATACACTCACAACAAGCAGTCATATTTAGACAATTTTAGCACTCCCATGACATGCACAGCGGCGCGATGACTGGGCGTTAATATATATAGGTATCACAGCCAAAGGTCTTGGAAACGATACTAATTTGGGTAGCGAGCTGCTTACCCTAGCACAACAGTTGTTCTTTTTGGTTCCCACTGCTTTACCACCCCCCTCCCCAAAAAATGTATATAACTTGTGTGTGACAACCATTGTTTGTGTTTGCTTAAATCAATTATAGCTGTGCCTTCATTTGTGTTACCTTGTTATGTCGGCTGCAATTTTTATTAATTTATTTTTGCATTGTATATTGAATGTGTTTAACATTATCGCTACAAAAATACGTGACCACTGCAGTAGCAGCACCGGAATTGGCTGATGAGTTTTGTCTAAACGAGATTTGAGCTCGAAAGTTTAAAACAACGTATTAATGGGTAGTCTAAACTGTTGTTGTTTATTAATAGCTGGACATTGCGTAAATGTTTCCATACTGCGGCAGTATGATAATCATTGCAGTGACTTTTAATTTACCCAACCATATATTGGTTTGATGATGATCGTTTGATGAACGGTTTTTGTACTAAGAAAGACTTTTGATCACATTCTGATCTTTATCATTTCGCTTGTATCAGTCCAGTGCTACACCTAGCTGCAATGGCTACGGTTTTGGGGGTCATAACTGTGTCTTCATTGGTATATATATACTTGTTATATAATTAAATTATTTATTTTAGCCTTGTTTTTTCTTCAATTCTACATATGTACTGCGTGTAATGTACTGTGCACGATACACACTGCTGTAGTAGTATTTTGTTATTTATTTTCGTCTAATGTTTTCACAAAATGTTTATTTCCAGGCCGCGTTGCTACGGATTTGTTTTTATATTAATTATTGTAGGATCAAGATGTTTGCCAATAATTGCAGCAAATCTAAACAAAAATATACTGCGTATGTTTGGTAGGCATGGCAATTGTTGAATTCTCGTCCAAGTTGCGTCTATGACACCATGTAAATCTGTATATCACATAATTCTATAAAACGGGTATAGATAGGTGTATATATATACTATTAGCTGTTTTGGGGTACAATTTTGTGTTGAAACGAAATTCAACACTTATTTTCTATTAATGAGAAAGAGTAAACTTTTTGCTATATATATACATTGATTGGCCTTAACGGATTCTATATCTGAGTATTCCATGATTAAGTATCGTTATCGTCAATACGAATTTATTACGTCATTGGTGTTGGTTGGTGTATCAGAATATTTTATCTTAATAATATTTTGGAGGTTGCTCTTGCTTCAAGTAGAGCGTATACAATTACATTAACCCTCTGCGCCGCGATGGGACAGGTGGCGTTGCGAACGATTACGTTAACTTCGTTTGTAGTCTAGTGTCCACGCATTCACATTATACTTAGGATTTATTAGATATGAGCATCCGACAACCTTGACATAAACTACGACCTGATATGACAGTGATACGAATGCGATCCGGGTTCGAATCTGGACTATCAAACTCAGTATTCAGATTGCGATAGGTGCTGCTAAATATCGTTTGCCAAGGACCGCCTTGTGCGAAAGATTTATACAACCTTAATAGTTCTACAAAATTAGTTTTACTGAAATATGTGCATTCAGCCGAAAACTTGTCGCACCTACAAGCTTGGAGATTAAGTATTCGAACCGCTAAAAAGATAAAACGGGAAGGTACAGTATATTCCTACTAGTTAGGCTGTTTGTGTTCAGCACGGTTCTGTGGTTAAAATCCAGTGCCAAAACATTCTATGCGTACATGCACGAAATCCAGGGAGTAGCAGGTGCTTCGGTGACTAGAGGGTTCAGGCGTTCAACGGGAAGGATAAATTTTTTGGAGCTCAACATTTTTTCTAATGTGAATTTTGCCAATTTTCTATTGATTTTCAAAAAAAATTTACGCACGACTTCGGAGCACAGGAGTGAGGCTAGGATACCTGCCAGGGAGAATAGGCGTTCGCTTGGAGAGGTACATGGGGTGCGGGCCTCAGGAGGGTAATAATTCTTGCCCCTATGAGCATGGATGATCTTATGGCTTCACGCAGCGGGCACTATTTCATATTAAAAATTAAATCGATCGGGTGTTGAAATGTCAGGTTAATTGGATGATGGTAAGGATACAGAATGTAAGGGTTGCTTAGAACGAGCCGCCCTGTTGCGCAGAATGGTCGTAGCTGTTATCCGTTATATGATGGGGTATTTTGTATTTAATACAAAGATCATATTGGTAGCTGATACCTTTCGTAATTCCGGAAACTAAAATGACCGTGTTTTAAATAACTCAAGGCGTCATTCCTATTCGACCTGGTTGTTTTATCAAATGAAGAGGCACAGACGTGGGCACTCCGGGCCTCAGCTTTGTTCAAACGTCTCCTGACTTAAAAATTCTACCGATATTAACCTGGCGGCACTGCTATTTTAAACGGGGCTTCTTAAATTTGCGGTTATGGTACCCCAACATGGTTGACTACTGATATGGGCATTTGCTCAACAATTGCGACAGCTTTCTCGAATTGTTGCCAAGTAGAAATATCAAGACAAATAGTGTTGCCATACAAGGAAACGAGAAGTAGTACGAACAATTATATGACTATATGCATCAGCGCTAAATTCATTGATTCATCGACGCCGTAATCACTACCGGATATTAATACAACAGAACTTCCTTCTGAAGGAAAGTCTTTTACTTGGCAATGTACGCAACCACGCAAGTATAGTTGATGAACTGATATGTGTTGGAAATCTAGCCAGTGTCCCGTACTACATCGACTGTTGTTTCAAACAACAGGATTTTTGGTGGGATCGAACACTTGCAAGAAAATTTAGAGTTGCGACTTATCTTGAGGGTGTAAACTTCCGTAAAAGTTGGCCATCGGGTAGTGTGAATCTAAACGGCGACGTGTCCATATTATCGGATATTTTTGATATGAATATCTGCGGTTATAAATAACAGCATTGTGATGCTGCAAAGGCGTACATATGATCCAGATAGTCCTGAAGATCTGCACAAGAAAGAAATAATAAAGTGCATCACCATTCCGTAAGCTTTAGTGCTAGTTTTCATCCTTCTTAATTTATGAAGGATATTTTCCCTGTAGCTACTTTGAACTGTTGAGGTATTATATCTTTCGGAAAAGCTTCGATAGTTTATGAAAAAGTTCCGTATATTGGCATTATATATAGGTCTACAAAATCAGTGAAAGCGTAAATTTTTTCCAAAACCATAGTGGCGGAAACGGGCGTCGCTATTGGGTAATCACGTTTTCTGCGCAAGATAGCTGAAAGTGTTAATTTCGTGTAACACGTTTTCCTGAATAACTATCGGTTGAGATAAATCAGTTAGACGTCGCGGAGGAATTCTCATCCAATGCGTCGTAGCCATGTTGATCTGGCCACTCATATCGTTCGATTGAGAATTCGTGTTCAGCGTCTATAAGATCACTGAAGCTTCCTTCTACGATTACAGTGTCGTCGGCATACTGTACATCAGTATTTGGAACAGTCGCTGAATTTCGGCTTGCTATGTTTTGCTCGCTGTCGTGTCACCAATTTTTTGGTATGATATATTTTAAATCTCGCGTCGTCTGATTTTATCGTTGTAGCGTTTTCTCCAAAGGTAGATGACGAAGAAGAAGCAGAAGTTCAACAGTATCGGTACACTGCAGCCTTGAAGGACTATTGTTCTAACAGAAAATCGCTCACCAAGCTTCCCATTTAGTGATACCTGTACTCCGAAACCCTGAAGAAAGACTTGTACCTAGTTTGCCACGTTTTGTAGCCGAACTTTTTTAGATTAAAAATGAGTGTTCCATCATACTTGTCAAATGCTTTTTGAGGTCGACGAACAACACATTCATGTTGTCGTCCAGGTCATTTTCTTCACTATAAACTAGTTTGGCTAAACTCCTGTATTAATCTTCGCATCACAAAGATAGGATCAGCCCTGCTCTCTTCGCGTCTGAATCCATGTTGCTCGTGACCCCAAAACTGGTTTGCCACGTTTTGTAGCCGAACTTTTTTAGATTAAAAATGAGTGTTCCATCATACTAGTCAAATGCTTTTTGAGGTCGAAGAACAACACATTCAAGTTGTCGTCCAGCTCATTTTCTTCACTATAAACTAGTTTGGCTAAACTCCTCTATTAATCTTCGCATCACAAAGATAGGATCAACCGTGCTCTCTTCGCGCCTGAATCCATGTTGCTCGTGACCCCAAAACTGGTTTGCCACGTTTTGTAGCCGAACTTTTTTAGATTAAAAATGAGTGTTCCATCATACTAGTCAAATGCTTTTTGAGGTAGACGAACAAGACATTCAAGTTGTCGTCCAGTTCATTTTCTTCACTATAAAGTAGTTTGGCTAAACTCCTCTATTAATCTTCGCATCACAAAGATAGGATCAACCCTGCTCTTTTTGCGTCTGAATCCATGTTGCTCGTGACCCCAAAACTGGTTTGCCACGTTCTGTAGCCGAACTCTTTTAGATTAAAAATGAGTGTTCCATCATACTAGTCAAATGCTTTTTGAGGTCGACGAACAACACACTCAAGTTGTCGTCCAGCTCATTTTCTTCACTATAAACTAGTTTGGCTAAACTCCTGTATTAATCTTCGCATCACAAAGATAGGATCAACCGTGCTCTCTTCGCGTCTGAATCCATGTTGCTCGTGACCCCAAAACTGGTTTGCCACGTTCTGTAGCCGAACTTTTTTAGATTAAAAATGAGTGTTCCATCATACTTGTCAAATGTTTTTGAAGTCCATGAACAACACTATCAAGCTGTCGTCCAGCTCATTTTCTTCACTATAAACTAGTTTGGCTAAACTCCTGTATTAATCTTCGCATCACAAAGATAGGATCAGCCCTGCTCTCTTCGCGTCTGAATCCATGTTGCTCGTGACCCCAAAACTGGTTTGCCACGTTTTGTAGCCGAACTTTTTTAGATTAAAAATGAGTGTTCCATCATACTAGTCAAATGCTTTTTGAGGTCGAAGAACAACACATTCAAGTTGTCGTCCAGCTCATTTTCTTCACTATAAACTAGTTTGGCTAAACTCCTCTATTAATCTTCGCATCACAAAGATAGGATCAACCGTGCTCTCTTCGCGCCTGAATCCATGTTGCTCGTGACCCCAAAACTGGTTTGCCACGTTCTGTAGCCGAACTTTTTTAGATTAAAAATGAGTGTTCCATCATACTAGTCAAATGCTTTTTGAGGTCGACGAACAACACACTCAAGTTGTCGTCCAGCTCATTTTCTTCACTATAAACTAGTTTGGCTAAACTCCTGTATTAATCTTCGCATCACAAAGATAGGATCAACCCTGCTCTCTTCGCGTCTGAATCCATGTTGCTCGTGACCCACAAACTGGTTTGCCACGTTTTGTAGCCGAACTCTTTTAGATTAAAAATGAGTGTTCCATCATACTAGTCAAATGCTTTTTGAGGTCGACGAACAAGACATTCAAGTTGTCGTCCAGCTCATTTTCTTCACTATAAGGTAGTTTGGCTAAACTCCTCTATTAATCTTCGCATCACAAAGATAGGATCAACCCTGCTCTTTTCGCGTCTGAATCCATGTTGCTCGTGACCCACAAACTGGTTTGCCACGTTTTGTAGCCGAACTCTTTTAGATTAAAAATGAGTGTTCCATCATACTAGTCAAATGCTTTTTGAGGTCGACGAACAAGACATTCAAGTTGTCGTCCAGCTCATTTTCTTCACTATAAACTAGTTTGGCTAAACTCCTCTATTAATCTTCGCATCACAAAGATAGGATCAACCGTGCTCTCTTCGCGCCTGAATCCATGTTGCTCGTGACCCCAAAACTGGTTTGCCACGTTCTGTAGCCGAACTTTTTTAGATTAAAAATGAGTGTTCCATCATACTAGTCAAATGCTTTTTGAGGTCGACGAACAACACACTCAAGTTGTCGTCCAGCTCATTTTCTTCACTATAAACTAGTTTGGCTAAACTCCTGTATTAATCTTCGCATCACAAAGATAGGATCAACCCTGCTCTCTTCGCGTCTGAATCCATGTTGCTCGTGACCCCAAAACTGGTTTGCCACGTTTTGTAGCCGAACTTTTTTAGATTAAAAATGAGTGTTCCATCATACTAGTCAAATGCTTTTTGAGGTCGACGAACAACACATTCAAGTTGTCGTCCAGCTCATTTTCTTCACTATAAACTAGTTTGGCTAAACTCCTGTATTAATCTTCGCATCACAAAGATAAGATCAACCCTGCTCTCTTCGCGTCTGAATCCATGTTGCTCGTGACCCCAAAACTGGTTTGCCACGTTTTGTAGCCGAACTTTTTTAGATTAAAAATGAGTGTTCCATCATACTAGTCAAATGCTTTTTGAGGTCGACGAACAACACATTCAAGTTGTCGTCCAGCTCATTTTCTTCACTATAAAGTAGTTTGGCTAAACTCCTGTATTAATCTTCGCATCACAAAGATAGGATCAACCCTGCTCTTTTGGCGTCTGAATCCATGTTGCTCGTGACCCCAAAACTGGTTTGCCACGTTTTGTAGCCGAACTTTTTTAGATTAAAAATGAGTGTTCCATCATACTTGTCAAATGCTTTTTGAGGTCGACGAACAACACATTCAAGTTGTCGTCCAGCTCATTTTCTTCACTACAAACTAGTTTGGCTAAACTCCTCTATTAATCTTCGCATCACAAAGATAAGATCAACCCTGCTCTCTTCGCGTCTGAATCCATGTTGCTCGTGACCCCAAAACTGGTTTGCCACGTTTTGTAGCCGAACTTTTTTAGATTAAAAATGAGTGTTCCATCATACTAGTCAAATGCTTTTTGAGGTCGACGAACAACACATTCAAGTTGTCGTCCAGCTCATTTTCTTCACTACAAACTAGTTTGGCTAAACTCCTGTATTAATCTTCGCATCACAAAGATAAGATCAACCCTGCTCTCTTCGCGTCTGAATCCATGTTGCTCGTGACCCCAAAACTGGTTTGCCACGTTTTGTAGCCGAACTTTTTTAGATTAAAAATGAGTGTTCCATCATACTAGTCAAATGCTTTTTGAGGTCGACGAACAACACATTCAAGTTGTCGTCCAGCTCATTTTCTTCACTATAAACTAGTTTGGCTAAACTCCTCTATTAATCTTCGCATCACAAAGATAAGATCAACCCTGCTCTCTTCGCGTCTGAATCCATGTTGCTCGTGACCCCAAAACTGGTTTGCCACGTTTTGTAGCCGAACTTTTTTAGATTAAAAATGAGTGTTCCATCATACTAGTCAAATGCTTTTTGAGGTGTACGAACAACACATTCAAGTTGTCGTCCAGCTCATTTTCTTCACTATAAACTAGTTTGGCTAAACTCCTCTATTAATCTTCGCATCACAAAGATAAGATCAACCCTGCTCTCTTCGTGTCTGAATCCATGTTGCTCGTGACCCCAAAACTGGTTTGCCACGTTTTGTAGCCGAACTTTTTTAGATTAAAAATGAGTGTTCCATCATACTAGTCAAATGCTTTTTGAGGTCGACGAACAACACATTCAAGTTGTCGTCCAGCTCATTTTCTTCACTATAAACTAGTTTGGCTAAACTCCTCTATTAATCTTCGCATCACAAAGATAAGATCAACCCTGCTCTCTTCGTGTCTGAATCCATGTTGCTCGTGACCCCAAAACTGGTTTGCCACGTTTTGTAGCCGAACTTTTTTAGATTAAAAATGAGTGTTCCATCATACTTGTCAAATGCTTTTTGAGGTCGACGAACAACACATTCAAGTTGTCGTCCAGCTCATTTTCTTCACTATAAAGTAGTTTGGCTAAACTCCTGTATTAATCTTCGCATCACAAAGATAGGATCAACCCTGCTCTTTTCGCGTCTGAATCCATGTTGCTCGTGACCCCAAAACTGGTTTGCCACGTTTTGTAGCCGAACTTTTTTAGATTAAAAATGAGTGTTCCATCATACTAGTCAAATGCTTTTTGAGGTCGACGAACAACACACTCAAGTTGTCGTCCAGCTCATTTTCTTCACTACAAACTAGTTTGGCTAAACTCCTGTATTAATCTTCGCATCACAAAGATAGGATCAACCCTGCTCTCTTCGCGTCTGAATCCATGTTGCTCGTGACCCCAAAACTGCTTTGCCACGTTTTGTAGCCGAACTTTTTTAGATTAAAAATGAGTGTTCCATCATTAAATGCTTTTTGAGGTCGACGAATAACACATTCAAGTTGTCGTCCAGCTCATTTTCTTCACTACAAACTAGTTTGGCTAAACTCCTCTATTAATCTTCGCATCACAAAGATAGGATCAACCCTGCTCTTTTCGCGTCTGAATCCATGTTGCTCGTGACCCCAAAACTGGTTTGCCACGTTTTGTAGCCGAACTTTTTTAGATTAAAAATGAGTGTTCCATCATACTAGTCAAATGCTTTTTGAGGTCGACGAACAAGACATTCAAGTTGTCGTCCAGCTCATTTTCTTCACTATAAGGTAGTTTGGCTAAACTCCTCTATTAATCTTCGCATCACAAAGATAGGATCAACCCTGCTCTCTTCGCGTCTGAATCCATGTTGCTCGTGACCCCAAAACTGGTTTGCCACGTTTTGTAGCCGAACTTTTTTAGATTAAAAATGAGTGTTCCATCATACTAGTCAAATGCTTTTTGAGGTCGACGAACAACACACTCAAGTTGTCGTCCAGCTCATTTTCTTCACTACAAACTAGTTTGGCTAAACTCCTGTATTAATCTTCGCATCACAAAGATAAGATCAACCCTGCTCTCTTCGCGTCTGAATCCATGTTGCTCGTGACCCCAAAACTGGTTTGCCACGTTTTGTAGCCGAACTTTTTTAGATTAAAAATGAGTGTTCCATCATACTAGTCAAATGCTTTTTGAGGTCTACGAACAACACATTCAAGTTGTCGTCCAGCTCATTTTCTTCACTACAAACTAGTTTGGCTAAACTCCTCTATTAATCTTCGCATCACAAAGATAAGATCAACCCTGCTCTCTTCGTGTCTGAATCCATGTTGCTCGTGACCCCAAAACTGGTTTGCCACGTTTTGTAGCCGAACTTTTTTAGATTAAAAATGAGTGTTCCATCATACTAGTCAAATGCTTTTTGAGGTCTACGAACAACACATTCAAGTTGTCGTCCAGCTCATTTTCTTCACTATAAACTAGTTTGGCTAAACTCCTCTATTAATCTTCGCATCACAAAGATAAGATCAACCCTGCTCTCTTCGCGTCTGAATCCATGTTGCTCGTGACCCCAAAACTGGTTTGCCACGTTTTGTAGCCGAACTTTTTTAGATTAAAAATGAGTGTTCCATCATACTAGTCAAATGCTTTATGAGGTCGACGAACAACACATTCAAGTTGTCGTCCAGCTCATTTTCTTCACTATAAACTAGTTTGGCTAAACTCCTCTATTAATCTTCGCATCACAAAGATAGGATCAACCGTGCTCTCTTCCCGTCTGAATCCATGTTGCTCGTGACCCCAAAACTGGTTTGCCACGTTTTGTAGCCGAACTTTTTTAGATTAAAAATGAGTGTTCCATCATACTAGTCAAATGCTTTTTGAGGTCGACGAACAACACACTCAAGTTGTCGTCCAGCTCATTTTCTTCACTACAAACTAGTTTGGCTAAACTCCTGTATTAATCTTCGCATCACAAAGATAAGATCAACCCTGCTCTCTTCGCGTCTGAATCCATGTTGCTCGTGACCCCAAAACTGGTTTGCCACGTTTTGTAGCCGAACTTTTTTAGATTAAAAATGAGTGTTCCATCATACTAGTCAAATGCTTTTTGAGGTCGACGAACAACACATTCAAGTTGTCGTCCAGCTCATTTTCTTCACTATAAACTAGTTTGGCTAAACTCCTCTATTAATCTTCGCATCACAAAGATAGGATCAACCGTGCTCTCTTCGCGCCTGAATCCATGTTGCTCGTGACCCCAAAACTGGTTCGCCACGTTCTGTAGCCGAAGTTTTTTCGATTAAAAATGAGTGTTCCATCATACTAGTCAAATGCTTTTTGAAGTCTACGAACAACACTATCAAGTTGTCGTCCAGCTCATTTTCTTCACTATAAACTAGTTTGGCTAAACTCCTGTATTAATCTTCGCATCACAAAGATAAGATCAACCCTGCTCTCTTCGCGTCTGAATCCATGTTGCTCGTGACCCCAAAACTGGTTTGCCACGTTTTGTAGCCGAACTTTTTTAGATTAAAAATGAGTGTTCCATCATACTAGTCAAATGCTTTTTGAAGTCGACGAACAACACTATCAAGTTGTCGTCCAGCTCATTTTCTTCACTATAAACTAGTTTGGCTAAACTCCTGTATTAATGTTCGCATCACAAAGATAGGATCAACCGTGCTCTCTTCGTGTCTGAATCAATGTTGCTCGTGACCCCAAAACTGGTTTGCCACGTTCTGTAGCCGAACTTTTTTAGGTTAAAAATGAGAGTTCCATCATACTAGTCAAATGCTTTTTGAGGTCTACGAACAACACATTCAAGTTGTCGTCCAGCTCATTTTCTTCACTATAAACTAGTTTGGCTAAACTCCTGTATTATATAATCTTCACATTACAAAGATATGATAAACCCTGCTCTCTTCGCGTCTGAATCCATGTTGTTCGGGATCCCAACACTGTTTACCAGCTTCTTGCAGCCTATCAGCAGTATATTAGTAACCTTAGAAGTCACCTCCATACGACGATGTCGCGCCAGTTATCTAGTTTGTTGTATTGCGCCTTGCGTTTATAAATCCCAACCAGAATAGCTCATAACCAACTAGGTGGAAGTTCAGGGAGTTGCATATCCGACTGCTCCCACACAGTTTTAATATGCTCGTGGAGTATTATAGCTACCTCGGGAATGTCCTTCATGCATTTGGATGGTACGCACGACAAACGTGGTGCTTTGCTATTACGCAGCCCAGCAATTGTCATATTCCCGATTGTATCGCGTCATCCATCTTGAATGGTCTTCTGCACACACCACCCGTCAATAGCTCGTTAGCAAGCTTCTTCATTCCCAGTATAAAACGCTGAGTTGTTGCCGCTGTAGTTAAGTTGTCGTAATTCATCCGCTTTATCAAGCCAATTGTTTACAATTTCTCTTATTTACCGTCGTACTCCGTGACAGCTAGAATTTCTCTTATTTACCGTCGTACTCCGTGACAGTTAGAATTTCTCTTACTTACCGTCGTACTCCGTGACAGTTACAATTTCTCTTATTTACCGTCGTACTCAGTGACAGTTACAATTTCTCTTATTTACCGTCGTACTCCATGACAGTTACAATTTCTCTTATTTACCGTCGTAGTTGGTGCTTTAACGCTAACCATTTTGTAAATGTCGGTAAAATTTCCACAAACTGTTTTACTGTCCGCGTCGGCACATCCTAGTTCAGTCTCCACACATTCGCTGAGAATCTGTGCCATTTTGAATGCTTTAAGCCGTTCGCGTTCTGTATTTACGTTCTGCTGCCTATGTGGTTCCTTGGGGTATTCAGTTCATTTGCACCCATAATGCTTTCCAGGTGTTGCTTGTTCCCCAGGGTGGCAGTTGAAATCTTCGCCAATCCAGAAGAAACTTCTAGTCGGAGTTTTGTGGAATAGAAAAGTCAATTGATGAAAGAAAGTTCGTTAGCTTTGATAGTTGGCGCATAACATGTACCAGTCCAGGTTTTTGTCGGTACTTCTAAAGCTGACGGCCATTGCTCTTCCAACTGTCCGACCAAGCTATTATTACCCGCTGCTTGGCAAGCTTCAACTGCTGCTGGGCTCATTCAGTATAGCAACGTCCCTATGTTGTCCATCATCCACGTTATGGTGGAGTATTAGTAGAGTAGCCATATCTGCGCCACCTCCTAATATGCGCCAACTCAATGTTTAGCGCATGATAACTAGCTTATTTCTTAGCGCACATTTTTCAAATTTGGACCAATCAAATCCTTAACTTTTTGGCAACCAATCACCAAAGATTAAGCAAGCAGTTCCTAATGCGCGCCATTTGCTGATTGGTTTTATCTGTTTCATTAGTTAAAATGTGATTTTTTTAATTTTTTAGGATTTTTTGTATTTTTTATTATGTTAATTGTATATGATAATTTGAACGGAACGCTACGATTTTTATATCGATTTGTAGGGTATAATCTAAGCTCTATAATGATCTAAATATTAATCATTTTCAATTGATAAATCTCAACTTATTTACAAGATTCCAACATGACACAAATTTTACTAAAAAGTTCCAAATGTGCGCCGGATAGGTCCTAATTTGCGCCAGTGCCCTTAATCTGCGCCAAAGTTGAATCTAGTTGAATCGAAAGACAAACATGCTACAAAATATGTGGAACATCCATAAACACGTGCCAACAAATACGTAAACGTTTTCTATTGTTATTTTGTACCATAAAAGGAACATACAGTATAGTCTTTCACATCGTTGACTTACTCTTTAGATGTTTCATAAATCAAATTTTTGGTACTTTCAGCAATCGATTTTTGGCCAAAAACTTGTTCAACCCTTATAACCGCCTTATGATTATTAAATTGAAAGTGAAATTTAGAAAGTAAATAAAGTTTAAATTTTTTCCAGTGATAAATTTTTCTAAGTACAATATATACACTAAACCGTTTTACGTCTGTGCGACTGCACCGTTATGCTATTTAATAGTATGGAAGCTCCGTACGCTGAAGATGTTCCGTCTCGATGTCCTATGTTCTGAAAAACTTGCACCTTAGGCCTTATCGATCAATGAGTATGCCTTTATCCGACGCAAGTTTCAAATGCATCTTGCCTTGTCGGCTGCTCGCTCGGTTCCACTGACACAACACAAATGATTAATGAAAACAATAATCCAGTAGCCTGTGATAATAAGCCAGTGATTCCAGTAACCGTTTGGTCAACACCAATAAAATGACCGTGCACTTAAGCCCAAAAGAGATCCCAATGCGCTGTTTTCTTCCAGCATTAGTCCTACGCTAGTCTATACCAGATAATTTGTATACCCGTAGCCGATAATGATAACAGCGATTCTATAAGCCCTGCTGCTAACCCGCTATTTATCGATTTTTCGAGCCAAAATCGTCCGTATAGCTACACGAGCCGTCATAACGGCTCGTGTAGTCTAAAACCGAGGATAACTGAAAATATGGTTTTCATTATCAAAAACCACGGGTAACTGAAAATATGATCTTCGTTGTCCAAAACCAGGGATAACTGAAAATATGATTTTCGTTGTCTAAAACCAGGGGTAACGTACTTCGACCTAACGTACTTCGTATAGCAACACGAGCCGCAATAACGTACTCCGTATAGCTACACGACCTTGCACATGACACTATTTTGTTGAAGGGTATCACAGCCTGCTGCTCTTGTAAGACAAAAAACTAAGTAACACCACTGTCGCAAATCTAATTCACTTACTAAATCTACCGCACACCCATAGTACAGAAACAAAACACTGTGTTTTCGTAACTCCATACGTTATAGACTAAAATTTATTTATACCCTTAGATGCAACATTTCTAGACGGGGACGGCACAGGAAATGGTGTCGCGAGCCGACTACTGGGTGTAGTTCGAAAACCGGAGCATTACCCAAAACTAAGCTTCTTTGGCGATCCGTAATGACGCACATGCAAACGAGGTTACCCAACACAGCTAGCCTAGAAGCTGGTAATAAGACCCGCACCGTCGTATTATTAATTGCGCGATTATAATTATTTTTGTTACTGTTGCAGCCGTCGGGCTGTGTCATTGTTTTCACCATCTGCATTCTGAGCAGGTGCTTCGCTGTACTGCGCTCATAACATAGTGTTTCACAAATCCAACCCCATGGTATAACAAAATTATCATGCTTGCCGCTGTTTCATATTTGCAAATGTTCTAAACTTATAGGGTTCTTTTTGCGGATTTCCGGGTCCCTGTGGGGAAGCCATAAACTTTCCAAAAACTTGTTCAACCCTTATAACCGCCTTATGATTATTAAATTGAAAGTGAAATTTAGAAAGTAAATAAAGTTTAAATTTTTTCCAGTGATAAATTTTTCTAAGTACAATATATACAATGGCTCGTATAAAACAGTGCGGAAAAATAATTAATAGCTGCCGCCGTCCAAAAAGAGTTTTAAAACCCAATTCCATTTCAAAAACTCCTTCGCAAAAACGTCGTCGAGATTATCAACCAAAAGTCACCCCGATCAAGCGCGTAAAAATACACGGTTCACTTTAAGACACCCCTGGGGAAAATTACGACCCTACTGGAGCACATTGACAACCGTGCCTTAATTTGCTCCATTAACGATTTTTGAGGTTCCGAACCATGTAACTTTAGTTTTTCTTGCTTCTAAAACATGAAATTTTACCCATGTGTTCGTACAGGTGTGAACAAAAGCTATAAAAAATTTCGTCATTATAAATGTATTGTTATGAAGTTACGCAATAAAATGTACGAGTGACTGAGTTCAGTAAAATCTATGGGCGCACATTAAGCTACTCTACTATAATGTCCACCACTTGCCATTGCCAAATGTTGCCCGATCTATACAGTCTCGTTTCTCTAACAGTTACTGCATAAACACCACGTCTCGTTGCTTGTTGTTTCGAGAACTGTATTTGCAAGGAAATTTCATTTGTATTTACTAACACAACCGATAATCTGCCACCACTACAAAAGTCACGATAAACCATATCTATACCGCTTTCTTTTCAGCACAATCCGAGTAGTAGACGACAGTCGATTAGTCCGTCTCCTCCTGTTGCTCCGGCATAGTCCGACATTTGATTGGGTCAAACGTACGTTGACCAAAACCACGATGAGATATCTGCATATTTGAGCCGATTTATAAGACAATTTAACGGTTTAATAACAGTCTATCGGGGGAGGAGTGTGGGCGGTACATGTTTATTCCCCTCCAACCATCTGCCCCCTAGTCCGACCGACATTGGACACCTACGATATATAACTGTTGTTGCCAAAAATTTCCAGACGCCTACCACACGCTGGGCTTTGGCGGGGAGGGTGAAATTTGGTATGAGAGCTCCGACCCTTATGGGAACCCAACCCACCTATCGACACATTTCATTGAATAGCCACATGGATTAAAGCAATCCATGTAGCCTGTCTTTACACAATGTGCCTCTGTTGTCCCCAAACAAGGGTTTGACTTATGCAAGAGTAAACTTAAGATGCGCCCCCAACCATCCTCTTTTGACACCATATACAAAACGTTGTTAGCGAACAAAACTCGGATTTCAATAGCCGTATCCAATTTCGACATTTTTCTGTTCCATAACGCTATTAGCGAATACAATTCGGCCCCTGTACTTTAACACCAATGTGTTCGCGAACATTTTCAAATTATAATGTATGAAATATGAAACGGACTAATTTCTGTTCTAACGCAAAAATGAAATTTGTGTTCAGTGAACAACTGAATGGTAATCGCCTTTGTCAAACGAGGATGGTAAGGGGCACGGCTTCAGTTTACTCATGCATTACAGCGTGCTCACGTAGGGTCATTTCGGTAAGCTTCCAGCCAGAATTTATTTTTGAAAATACAAGGATAATGTTAGCACTATTCGGTGATTTGAAGACTAAAATTTTTTTCGATTTTTTAGTTCCCAATTCCCTTGGAACCGAAAATTTTCGCCTCAATAAATGCACAATTTTATGTATTAATCGAACCTCAATGGTGCTAAAATTATCTATCTTCAAAATTGACAAAATTCGGAAGGGCTCACCGAAAACAGCACCTAATTTAACATAAACCCAATAATGCAAGTAGTGAAACTCTTTACTCAGAAAAAGATCTTAACTCGCAATTGTACATTAATAGCATACATATCAAATTGTATCAGTAGTGCAGTTTTCACGGAATGTGCGCAAAACTTACTGTTTTGTCTGTTGTGAACCATTTGTCCACGTATTTTTCCAGGCTCTTCTCCGGGAATAATAATACCCTGGTGAAACAAAGTGTTGCATGACAAAACTCTTGTGTACCCCGGCGGCAATGAGATACTTATCCCATTGTTGAAATCGTAGCATGAATGTGAAGTTTTATCGATCTGACGCTCCTCGGCTTTACTTTATTAACGGCCACGATGGTTTTCGGTTTTAAATAATTTTTCGGTCATGATTATGACTCACACCCACCAGGTTCTTAGATCACCAAATGTATACACCAACTACGTTCTTAAATATTACTCCATACTACCACCAGGTTGTTAAACTATTAATTCATAGGCTTTCCGTGTTTACCATTACGTTCAGACAAAAACCATGTTGCTAAGAGATAACAAAAATTGTTCGTAAGAGCACGGAGCAACAATTTTTTTGTATATGGAAATTATTGATCTTGCCTTATGTTCCTATGTTGTCCGAGTCATTTTACCGGATTTTAGCTTATATTGGGTCGAATCCCCAATTTCCGTTTCTAAGGCTTTTGCGGGAGCAGACATCACGTAGAATAGCAGTAAGAAACTTTAGTCACCTGCATAATAAGGATATATTATAGCAACAAGACACAGGTCTGTTAACAATCCGCTGTTAGAAGTTTTGTAAATGAAAACAGAATTACGGAAATTACAAGTTCGCCACAGGACATATAAATGGTGATACTTAAGCATATGGGTAGCTAGGGTATGCGACAGCAGGGAGAATACTGCGCCCTCTGCTAAATAACTACCCGCACAAAAACTTTGCGCGCACGGGGGGCGTGCTGTCCCCTAAACCGTGCAGCGCCAGTGCCGAATTAAATCATACCAGAACAGTACAGCACGTTTACGCTGCGCTCTTCCTAGCAGATTCAGGGCCCTTTCATGCAGAAGATTTTGGCTACACCCGTGTGCCTACTAAACGCTACGCCCATGCAGTTGAATGTGTGTTTGGTGCAAAGAAACTTTCGCTACAGCTGAAACAATCAATAACTATATTTTACAGTAGGACCAATAATTTTGAATTTCTGCGATATATAAAGTGTTATAGAAAAATTAGTTTATTACCGTAAAATACATTATCTTCATCTTGAGCTTGAAACAAGTATATACCCTCAGCGCTATTTGTAAGACACAACGACAAATTTTGTATAGATTACATCCTAGGCAGTCTTTTTGAGGTACGAATGTTCTAGCTGAACCTTCTTTGAAGATAACGACGCCATAAAATTAAGTTTTCAGCTGCCCGTTTTTTAAAATACCGGTAATAAAGACTCCGGATTAAAAGCATCACCACTCGGCATACAACAAAGAAATCTTAATCATACAATGCAACAACCATAATATAAATACAGCGCTCAACCATCGAAATAACAAAAAACACGTATTATCCAATGAAACAAGGATCACAATATTATTAACAGTTAGTAGTAGCAAACTGGTGGACCTGTGTGGTTTTTGGAAACAGTAAAAACACTATTGTAATGCGTTACGACAATAATTATAATCAAGATCGAAACAACGATGCTTCTACGCGTACAGGTCGTCATCATCGTTGTTGGCAGCTCCACCGCTGCCTGAGCCTGGCGCACCGCCCGCGCCACCACCGGAGGCACCGCCTGCACCAGGAAACCTAAAATATAGCATACGGTAAACTACAATATCTGCAGTACAGGCTGAAAAATTGAGTATTGTTCATTCGATAAATTTTAATATTTTGTTGAGAATTTAAAATTTTGTATGAGACGTGTTTGAAATTTCGGCGCTATAGAAATTTATTCGAGGCCTGTTCGAATTTTGTTGCAAAGGCGACACAGATTTCGAGCGAACAGACAAATACAAAGTACATAAAAACGAACACTGAACTGCAGACGAAGGCTTATAACATTGTTCTGTTATAAACGAACGTTGTGTTTGTAAAAACGTAACATTGTCGCGTTTATGTACGACGTGAACGCAAACGAAGGGTAATCGTTCTACAAGCAAACGTTCGTTACTGTTCTCCTCATTACTTAGGCCAAAGACTATAGCTGACCAAGGTTTGTCGGGGGAAACCAAAAGTTGTCTTCACAAAAATTTTTCCACTTCATTTCCCCATTTTTGCATTTAATCTTATATTTTGCTCACAAAAGTGCTAACATTTTCCGTCCGCCGTGGAAGCGGGGGGGGGCATGATTAGGGGATCCAAGCCTCACATCAGATACTCCCCTATCCATATGGCCAAAAACTGCAATTTGGGAATTTCCGATCTCATCGCGCTACTCGCATGGCGACCACGGGCCATGATTTTTTAATCAATTTTCCATGGTCTAATTATGTTTTTTTTTTCAAATTTACAAAATTCTCAAAGGACCTGTTTGCCCAAACCAAATATACGACATCTACCACAAGTAGGTAGCGTTGTCGTAAACGCCGCAAGGTAATTACATAAGTTCGGGGGAACCAAATACATCAACCAACAAGTGAAAAACTTGGAAATCAGGCTTACTTGATTAAATTAAATTTTTTTCTGTTACTAGCACATTAAATACATACCTGATAAAACAAGTTCCACTTTGAATACGACACCATTAGACACTGAAGACTAAGTTGAGCTGCTAAATTTACATTTTTGCAGAGTTTTACTTTATCGTTGCGGTCGTTTTGCTCACCGGGTTTTTCAACTAAAGAATTTTAAATTTACACACATTCAGTTGCCTGACTTTTGTTGCAAATATAGCGTTTATAGAACGTAAAATCTCCAAAAAGATGATTTAGCACTAGAAATAAGCTATAGATTAATAAAATTGTGTCTACGTCTAACGAGATCGCTCGAACACATTAGGAGAAACATTCTAACTCATCATTGATACCGATCCGAGTATCCGTTGCTGGGTTATGTCGACTAAAATCATCGCGAGTTATTCGCACTAGCTATGTGATCTTAATTGACACAAGGCCATTACCTACTGTAGTTCGGAATACAGTGTTCGCGAACAAATTTTCGTGGGAAAAATAGTAGATGTCGGAATCAAATCGATCTCGAACAAAACAAGCGTAATACAAATTCGATCAATTTTTGTTCCCGAAAACTTCGGTAATTTTATTTCGCAGCATAAATTGCCCAGATGTCTATCTCGAGTTATTGTGTTCACGAACGGTTTTCCGCTGAATTTCGATTGACCAAAAACGGTGCGTAACATTTTTTGAGAACTTACACATAGTATGGTTGGTATGGTTACCTTAAGTTTACTCGTGCATGAGAGTCATAATGCTGCAACATACCACAAAATACAAAAGTGCGCAAATAACGGAAGCAATAATACAAATAACTTACTTAAATCCGCCGAAGCCACGCTGTTGCTGCAGAGTTTGTGCGAACATCTCATATTTTCGAATGTCGTTGTCAGTAACTGACCGCCGGGCAAATTTCATCGCTTCTTCGAAATGGTCCCGGCGAATTTCAGGCACCGGATCGTACTCTTCGTCCTACAAAATCCACACAACATTATTCAGAATGACATTCCGTTACGTGTAACACTGATCTAGCGGCCTCAACTGTTATGTCAGAGACATCTGTTTGTACTAATAAAAATCACACAACGACCAACAATAACGTATTTGCGCTACACAATATACCGATATAGGTACTAAAATTAAACAAAATACACTAAATATACGTTTCGTGTTTGACACAAGCTTTTACTCAAAAGAATTCTACATCAAAACAACATTAGGTCGGCTGTAATTTGATTCGATGATGTCATTATTACACGAAGCGGTCACATCGGGTAAAAACGAAAGCCTTACCATAACGTCTTCGCCCCGCTTGATTGCTTCTTGAAGTTGCTTCTCGTGACGAATGCCCTTTTCGATCGACTCTCTTATCGCCATTTTGCACGCACGTTGACAGATTTCCGTCAAGTCCGCTCCTGAGAACCCGTGCGTCGTTTTCGCCAAAAATCCGATATCGACATCCTAAAAATAAGCGCTACGGGCTTACAAAAATATTGACAAGGTTTGTATAATTATATTTTGGGGATCTAAGTTATGTTGTGTTAACAAGAGTGTATGAGGGAAAAGTATGGCACTTCCCTGCACTCACATGTAAACCCGTGCTTGATGACGCGGGCGTTTTCGACCTGCCCACCCCGATATTTTGGTGGGGGGATCGAGATCATCACACACGAGTTTACATGTGAATGAAGGGAAGTGTCATACTCTGCCCTACTGCACTCTTGGTGTTAATAATACCACTTAACTTGGTGTTAATAATCTTGTTCTACTGGTTCTTACCTGACACTGGATTGCCCATAGCAGGCTTGCCCATTTAGTTGGGGCCCCAGGTATTCTAGCATACATCAGGTGCCCTCCAAGTATTTTTGCACGATTAAAAAGAAGGCCAATTTTTCTTTTAGAGGGCGGGAACATGCAAGTTTTTCCATACTGACCGAAAAACCCTTACATATTTGTACTGCGAAACTAAAAACACTAAAATTGCAGTTGATCTATTCAGTTTGACAATATAATACGCATTATTGTATACTTACAGTGAATTGGCCATTTATGCCCTTTTCGCGTTTTTCAGTCCCCCAGTGTAGCTGAGGAGTCCCCGGCCTGTTCACATTCGGAGGCTGGGGGACCCCTCCACTTTCCGAATACCCTCGTGTCCGCCCCCACTCGGCCGAAACCACACTCGTTCAAATAAATTCAAAAATTTTTATATCTGAGAAGTTATGTTTACTGTATGAAAAATATTTTAAACATTGATTGTCTATTTTCAACGCTAAAACGTCGTTTCATAAATTGATAATACATGCACGTCAGTAAAAAACAATAAAATATGGAAATATTTAGATTTTCAAGCAAAATTTATCCCCTCCCACAGTTTCAAATATTCCCCGAGAATGAACATGGGGTCCCCGAGTCCTCCCAATTTTCGGAGGGAAGTGCACAGACCATAGTCCCCCATTTTAACCTGAGGGTGACGGATTTCTTCGCCCCCTCCCCAGCTCGGTACCCCATAGGTGGTTTGAAGGCAGTTTGGAAAATCCAACATGGTGGGGTGGGACACCCTTTGTTAGACCCACGCTGTATTAAATAAATCAATTATTAACTACTCACATAAGAAAATTAGCTAGTGCTTAATTTCTAACACTAAAACACTACACTGTATCAAAGCCTGAAAATGTTAATGTACAATTTATTACATGTACATAACAGCTATAAATATCACAAAGAGGTTTATCTAGAAATTGTCGCGGTGATATCTAGATCTAATGTTCACAAGTTGCTGCAACAAATTTACTCTGCACATGCGGATTGCCTTTTTGTCTCCAACTCCAGATACGATCAAAATGTACTGTGACTCGTTTCAGAAATCGTTTCTCTCTAATAACCATTTTGTGTGAAATCCAGCTACTGATAGTACGTATATCAAGTGAGATATAATACACGAAAAAATGCTAATATTAACATACGCTTAACGAAATTATTTATTATACAGTACTCGTCGATTTAGAGCAAATGATTTGCGATAGAGAAAATTTGAAAGCGTTAAAATAAATAAAATCGTACGTAAGAACGCATCCCTTTGGAGTGAGCGACAGTCATTTTTGAGCGCAATGTAGCAATTAATTAACCAATGCGTACACATTGTGTACGCAGATATTATTGAATATTTGATACCAAAAAGGTCCTAATTTATTCTCTCTTACAAAGCCCATTATAATTTTACGAGAGACAGTCAAACACGTGATTGAGTGTACGCAGATATTATTGAATATTTGATACCAAAAAGGTCCTAATTCTCTCTTACAAAGCCCATTATAATTTTACGAGAGACAGTCAAACACGTGATTGAGTGTACGCAGATATTATTGAATATTTGATACCAAAAAGGTCCTAATTTATTCTCTCTTACAAAGCCCATTATAATTTTACGAGAGACAGTCAAACACGTGATTGAGTAATATTTATCAAAAAACTTTAAGAAAAAATCCAATATAAAAATTGGTTTCCAAATCCTGCGTCTGCGTCGAAATTGTAGTTTAAAACAATGGGCAAACTCCGGGGTGCTAAGTGTCCTTCCGGAAATATGCCTGGGGCACGGCAATGTAGGTCGTCCACAAAGAAATATGATTATTGAATCATATTTATATTTGGAAATATGTTTGCCGTCCCCCAAAATTTGACATGTTGGTCAATTTTGTATATGTATAGAGATACATATCTAGATGACAGACGTATACGCCGATCTCCCAGAAATCTAGCAAGTCGGTCGTGCATGTATATATACATAAACTCATAGTATCCAGCATGCATATAACCGTACTACGTTTGCAAGATATTCTAAATATTTATTTTATTATATTACATATTTATATTTGTACGGCCCCGTCCCCCCGAAATATTCTCAATCGACTGCGCGCCGCCCCACACAGATTATTTTTTGCGTTTGCTTCCCTGATTTAATACGAAGACGCTAATAAGATTTTGCTTAACTTTAGGCAGCTACATTTGCAATTTATAGGAACAACAACACTGATTTGCTTTGTTAGAACTAAACTTAAAGTGACCCCGCTAACCATCCCATTTTGCAATTCCCGATGTCGAATCCACATCTATTGTTACGAAACAAATAGGATATTCGATTCGATTCACTGCTAGCGTAGACTTAAACGTTTTTATTCGGGTTGTGACAATTCCGTAACATTTTGCATAGTGTTGAAACAGGATTCGCATCACTTCGCGAACAAATTTAATGTAACTGTGACGTCATAAACGCGACGATCATATTATTTATCAATTACTGTTCGCGAACAAGCCCCTTGTTAACACCAATCGCGAAAATATTTGATATTCTTGAACAAAAGTAGCATTTTCTGACCGACAAGAAAATGTTTGGTGAAGAAAATTTTTACACAACAAAATTGGATTGCTAGCGGTGTCATTTTAAGTTTAGTTCACATAAATTGCGTAAGTAATGCAATTCTGGTTTTAATGTAATAGTGCTCTACAAGAAAGAAACCTACTGTAGTGTCTATATAGCTGGCTTCTACGAAAATAACATCTGAAGACTGCAAATTGTGCAAAAGAGAAAATTTTTAATAATTTCGATCAAATTTTGACAAAATTGAATTTTCACGTATAATTTTAAAGATATCTAAATTCTCAACCAATAATGATTAACTATTAAGCAAACTATTACGAAGAGAATATCTGATCACTTTGCAAAAGTACACGAATGAATCATAAATTTTGAAAAATATAATTACCAATGACGGACTAATTACCTTTGAGATCGGGCTTTTACGAAGACTCGCTTTGAGAATTGCAGCACGACTTAGTTCGTCAGGCAACGGAATATAAATTAGTTGGTCTAGGCGGCCGGGTCGTAAAATAGCTGGATCGATAATATCAGGCCTGTCAAAATATAATAAAGTTACTTCTGCCACTATTGTTTCGAAGAGGACTACAAAACAATAGACTATTATAAAGACGCCAGGCAACGAATAAGTTTTCGATTTATTTTGAAGAGCAAGCTTAGTCTACAAACTATTCGTAACAAATAAGACTGAAATTTTCCGAGCAAACTATTTCGCCTAAATCACTTATATATCAGTTCTGTGGATGAGTGCAATGCAATGATTCGTTAAACATTGTTGCGTAATCCCCGTTAATCCTTACTGACAATTGTTTTAAATATATGTTTTAGGAAAAAATATTTGTGACAATGGAAAATTAATAACGCTAAGCACAACGTATAACTACAAAAATGTAGTTCTGTTCTCGTGACTGCATGAAATTTGGGTTCAAACTGATTCCGTCAGTGTAATAAGCCGCTTTTTAATGAACTAAAAACAATTTTTCCTGCTACCCCTCCTTCGGTCTTCATTTCTTTTTCGGAGTTGCACCTAACCATGAATTTGTGACCTGTATTTGACCTATTTTGATTAGGTTAGATCAGTTAGCCCACAAAATAAACAAGTCCCGATACAATGGCTTATTGAATTTAAATCTTGCACCTGATATACAAAGAACAAACTTTGAGAAAAGGGTTGCGAATAACGAAATAGGCAAAGCGGAAGTGCAAACACCATGATGTACCCAGTAAAATGCTTCTATATCCACAAAAGTTCCATGGCGACACTAACCTTAATATTGCATATTTTATTACATTATTCCTTATCAATGAAACAGGAATGAAACTCGTCGACTCGCTAGACGCAAAACGCTATTACAAATTGCCATTATTGGGATTTGATCTGGACACGGCTCCGTGAAGGAAACCATATAATTGTTCATTGCTCGCGACATGTTCTATAAGGCGTACCTATTTGTTGCCCCAATTATAAATACGTTTTTCTTTGACGTCATACCGTCCATTTCTGTCAGGATTTGGTTAATGACACGGTCGGCGGCTCCACCTGAAATACAAATTTTTCTTGAAATATCGTTAAAACTGCAGTCAAAAAAGGGACGACTTGCTTTTAAATGATTTTGAATATGCGAGGGGATCCAGCTAATCCCTTCTGTGGATTACGAAGAGCTGCACGTAAGCAACTGACAAATAACACTGCTACGATTTTATATTTTTTGTAGTACTCTCCACATTTGACTGTCGCCTTACGAGCGAAAAACAGTATAAAATTTTATTTTCGCGTAAGCAATGGCCAAGCAATTGACACCACTACCTTGTAAAGACAATTCATTATCTTCAGCTTGGAAACGAAGCTATCAAAACAATAACTTGGGCGAGCAAAACAAGTGGATTTGCAAAAATTTTGACATAAAAAATATGCAAACGGTAATGTTCATTTTAAATTTCAATTCGAAACAATTATACAAATTCATCACTGGGATTATAAATCGATCCGGCATTTTCGACACGATTTTCGAAGGTAATCCTTGATAATAACATTAAGTATGTATATAAATAGAAAGTGTGCTCAAAACAACGTGTGCATGAAGAAACGAGAGGAACAAGAAAGGGACAACGAAACAAATTATAACGGCCATCAATCCAACACGGAGAATCCCATGATGAGGAATTACTGCCCTTTAAAGCCCAGAAGACAGCCGCTTGAAAAGGCATTTTACAATTCTTCGACTAAAAACAGTTCTCATCCAAAAATTCAAAACCGTATACAAAGCTAAAAACGATGGTATGGCGATTTTTCGCCTGAGATTAATCTCGAACCTGTAATGTCAAAATTACCACCATTTCCTAGGCTATAAATACTAATCGCCTCGGTTATCGAATTCCCAACTACCGTGAAAATTCAAGTTTAATTACTGTTACCTGAAAACAAAAACAGAATATATCTGGAAGCCTAGCTATGTAATAAATATACAGATTTTAGACGTAACAAGATATAACTTAGAAAACATGGTGAAAATTAATTTAGGCCGTCGGCGTCATGCCTATAGCTTAGCAATAGCTAAAAGTAGTAAAAGACACAACTAGGGGACAATATTTTCACCTTAAAATAGTATAATACGCTCTTCGAGTGTACAACGCTGTAGATGTGATACATAAATGACGCATCTTCTCGAATTTAGCATAATAAACTGTCAATGGTAGTTGGAAATAATCACCAACATTTCCTACTAGACTATAAATAAAATCAAAATACCTCCGTCTCCAATGTTTCCTCCCCGAGATTTCGCAATTGAATCCAATTCGTCAAAAAACAATACACAAGGCGCAGCTGCTCGAGCCTGGAAACAAGACGCCGGTAGACAATAGTCTGCATAAAATGAGCAAGATGAACGTACGATGTTCAGAAATACTTCTGCCCAAATACGTATAAAGAAACTTTATCTACCGCTCACATCGCATTCGATGAAACATCGCAAACCGTAACGACTAGAGTTGGGAAATCGCACGGACTTCGGACAACAGACCCTTCAGGAAATACGTCCAAGTAACAATGTTAATCTCATTGTGCCCAGCACATAAGGGACTTAAAACATTTCTGACAAAACAATGTATTACTTTGGCTGGTACTATCTATAATATAGAAACGCTTCAAACGTGTGTTGTTAAGTTGTTCATACGATAATGTGATCACCCGAACATCTAGTCATCGCGGAATACGGCATTCAAACATAAGTGGTCTTACAAGGTTTCTAAATTTTGCTCGTATCTTATACTGGTATTTCCAAATTTGGGGAGGATCCCGACACCATTCTAAGAGCCCACGGAAAAAACAGACGGCCACTGACAAAATTTTTTGTTTCCACTCGATAAAAACGTCCACAAATTACATAAAATTTGATCAAAAATTGCAGTAAAATCCCGCCCTGGAGCCAAAAATTTCGTCAAAATTTGTAAAATTGCGTCAAATGGCTTTTCCTCTCCATCAAAAACGTTTTGACAGTGCTTCTCACAAGATTTTTAATCGTTTTTCTCTTGGCAAAATGTCCCATAGTAAAATTGGGCACCCCTTGGTTCCGGTTCATGCCCTCTGGCAAAATTTTCAGTGAATGGAGAGCGTAGATATATACATAATTGCTAATTCGTTGTTGCTATATTCGCCTTACATGCATATATGCCTTTCGAATTTGTACTTTCTTCAATCATTACAAATGATATGTATCCCTAGCAGTATAAACCTAAGCTAAATTTTTACTAGCGCAACTTATTAACTACCTAAAATTCCATATCAGTTATCTTCACCCACACTCAGACTCAAAGAAATTCCATATCCGGCCGTTTTATACAGGTCGAGGGGGCTGACCACTCATCGGATCCGTATGACCCCTAAGAGACACGTACCCCGCCCTCAGCGCTAAAATTGCCATCGTAAAATTTCGCTATTTACAAACGTCATGGTTTTGATTCCACGTTGCGGCCTCCTCCTTGTTAAGGGTCAGACCTGACCTCTAGTCTCATAGGCCTAAAAAGCCCGGCAAAATAATGCATTATGAATGTTTCATAAATAGACAAATTTATTACCTTATCAAAAATGTCACGAACGTTAGCTTCCGATTCTCCGAACCACATCGTTAGCAATTCGGGACCTTTGATCGACACGAAATTTGCCTGGCACTCGTGAGCGATGGCTTTTGCAAGCAATGTTTTGCCGCACCCTGGCGGTCCGTAAAACAGAACACCACGTGACGGTTGCATTCCAAACTTTAAGTACTGTTCCGGATGTTCTACAGGGTACTGAAACAATTGATATGTATAATAGCAAAATACGCCTTGTTTGCAGGAACAACACAACAACATGTTATATGCTCGTTCAATCATGAAAACGTAAATAATTGGGAATGAATTTATTACTTGAATGCAGACTCCCTAAGCAACATTATCAAGATTTTGGTTTCCCACATTTCTGCCGCCAATTATATTGTCTTCGATTTTTGCTATAATTTTTTTCCACAGGTTTTCACAATTTTCCCCAATTTTCTCAAAATTTTTGGTATTTGCTAAAGCGTGGGCTTGACCCGTGTTACGGCCTCCCCTTCGCCAGGTTCAGCACTTACTCCAATTCTCAGAGGCCTAACTCACAGGTAATACTAGTAAACGTAATAAATTACAAAAAGAGAGCGGAGCAATAGTAAAAGTATATTATATCTTGTTTATGTATACACGTATTTCAACCAAATATTTAATCAATTTATACTAAGTAGCACGATTAGACATTTCATTTCAAAGCACGATTTTAAGAACACCTTAATTTAAGTCACCTTACAAAAAGCTCGATAGGTAAAAATTAGCAAATTAGTAATATCACCAAATTATTTAACTAATTAGCAAACACGATAAAATCATAGAGGTTTAAAAGTCACATATCCATGATCACCACCACCACATCCTTTAGAGTCGATTGGTTCCATCGCCTGCGCAACGGGTTCGACTGTACCATGATTTCAGCGCGTTTCTCCTTTTATCCCTGTGTTGATGTCCTCTTTTCGCAGACCCATCAATCGCATATCTTCTTCCACCACCTCTTCCCACTTCTTCTTGGGTCTCCCACGTGGTGCTATCCCTCGGAATTTTACACCTGCGTCCATTTCCGTTATTCCACTCGTGCTGCACATGACCGTGCCACATATTCACGATCAGCGATATCGAAAACCCCCGAGTGTCAAAAATCAGTAATTTTAAAATTTGCAATTAGCTAATTGATTACTTAACTAATTACCGTATACGGCATTGTTTTAGAGCTTTAGAAGTATCATATTTGTGGTCAACGTCATAAAAAACCCATGTGCAATTTTTTTTCATTTCGGAGCACTTTGAAAATTTTCAAAAAATTACCTAATTAATAATTAATTAGTAATTAGCAACTAACTAATTAGCATATTGTTAACATCTCCGAATAGTAATAGACACCAGATTCATAATCAACACAGCGAAATGTAATATACGCACCAAAATAATAGCTTTACAATAATTATTCTTTGAAAAATAAGCAATTTTTTTGCAAAAAAATAAGCTGACACGGTTAACAATTAGTTAATTACTATTTACCTAAAGCAAATTTTGACAAAGTGTATATGTCTTGCACCTGTCCGATATCAGCCCTTTCAAAAAAAGTTGTTTTTTAATCGGCCCAGTAGTTATTGAGAAGTTCAACGGACGGTCAGTGCCGAATTTTCCCACTCTGACGAAAACAAAAACGCTTCGCTTTGCTACGCTCAATTCCAACTCACATTATTTTATTAATAGTTCGCAATGGTAACAAACCTGGACCAACTCTTGTAATTCCCGCTTGACGGAATCTAGACCACCGATATCATCCCAAGTGACGTTCGGCGTTTCCACAACAGTTTCGCGCAACGCGCTTGGACTGCTCTTCCCCATAGCAAACTGAAATAAAGCTTAACACTAAAGTTAAAACAGCTAGGAAAGAAGAATTACAGCCAGTATACGGGTAAAGGCATATCTGTATACTCTAATTTGCTTATGAATTTAATAACAAAATTACATAATTGCTGAACTGCGGTACAATGAGCGGGTAATAACTAGTAAACGTAATAAAGCGGAGCAATAGGCGAACTATTTTATATCTTATTTATGTATACATGTATTTCAGCTAAATATTTAATCAATTTAAAATAAATATCTCATTTGAGACAACTGATGTCGAATCCACGATACAAAACGCTAGCTAGCTAAAAATTCGCTAATTAAATAGTAGTACCAACTAATTAGCTAATTAACAAATTAGCACACATGATAAAATCATAGAACTTTAAAAGCCACATATTCATGATCAGCGACATAGAAAAACGCCGACCGCAAAAAATCACCAATTTTTGCGGTGATTTTAAAATTTGCATAAAAATTAACTAACTAACATATACGGCCAAGTTTAAGAGCTTCAGAAATGTCATCTTCGTGATCAGCGACTTAGAAAACGCCCGTGTGCGTTTTTTCATTTCTGAGAACATTGGATATTTTCAAAAAATTTGGGTCATTAATAATTACCTAATTAGTTAACATGTTTTAACATCCTCGAATAATAATAATAAACACCATATTCGTAATAAGCATGGCGAGATCTAGTAGCCTTACACTAATTATTTATTGAAAAATTGTAAGACAGTCATATATCACCTATAGCTTTATTATTGCGATTTTAGTCGCTAAACCAGTACAGACATTTACACGTTGCGCCCACCTTTGATATACTGCAGCACCAACACCACAACCAGGATATGTGGTCTAGTGTATATGTATGTAAGGTGCGATTAATAGAAAAAATGAATGAAAGCGTTTATGTTAAAAAGCGAAAAACATCTCGCAAAAATATATAACGAAACAAACAATGCGAAAAATTCGCACAGCGAAAAGTGGTGGTCAGTATGATCATCGGTACACTCAATAATGGTATAATAATAATAATAATAATAATATATATAATAATAATAATGTATAATAATAATGGTACACTAATATTGTAAATAAACAACGCAATCTGGAATACTATCAAAGGTAAAAACACATTATCTGGTCTAAAAGTCTCTACAAATCGAAAATACGACAAAGCCAGCTTATTTGTAGATGCATATAGTATGTTTCTAAAACACCTACCCTAAAGTTATCCATAGTAACAGCCAAACTATTGAGCACTTCAGCATCAATGGTATCGTCTTCTAGATCAATCAGATCCATTTTTTCACGAATCTGCTGCAATGCTGCTTCCGAACACAAAGAAGCAATGTCGGAACCAACGAATCCATGAGTTTCGTTCGCTACCTAAATATTGTGAGATCACTTTGAGACAAGACATACGAAAAAAATCTATGAATAGTCAAAAGTTTTTTGCTATGAAGCTGTCCGTAAACCTCCAACTAGGTCGATTCAATGCTAAAAAATTTGCTTTATTACGAGAATAACTATAAAATACACATCATCATTAATCCAAGTTAAAAATTTATCAGCGATGGAGCTAACATTGCTGCTAAACATGGTCGGTGTTGCCTATCCCATCATTGGGTGCGGGGCTTTCTGACATTCCAAGTATTCCGGTTGTGCCCACAAATACAGTTTCAGCCAAAAATAAGTGCAATCAAAAACGATCTAAATTACGTTTAATCGCAATCGATCGAAACAGAAGTCGATATAAATTACATTCAATCGAAAATAATCGAAATTTTATAATTTTGAAATGTAACTAATTGCGCCACAATTTAAAACAATCGAAATCTATATGAATTGAAATAACAAGCCTTTTATGTTTTGGCTGACATGGGTATCAAATAACACGCTCTGATATATGAGAGAATGACCGATAATAAAATCCTAGAAGCCAACCGATATTATCTCAATTCATTGATAAGTCAATCGCACCTGTTCCAAATCGACATCATCATGTAATTTCATATTTTTGGTATGAATTCGAAGTATTTCTAACCGACCGATAGCGTCTGGGATTCCGATGTCAATTTCACGATCAAAACGCCCTGAAAAACAAACTTCTAGGGATTTTTTATTCGTCCATCAGCAGATCTACACAGCGTCAACGAAGCAAACTCCATAAAGACTCGTGTCGAAGGCATCTATGGCGTCTCACAGTGGTTTACCAAAATAGCCACAAATTATTATACGAAATAAAACATTCCATATTTAGTATTCCTATGCTATATTTAGTTGGAATTTTAATTTTTCAACCTTGAGACATGCTAAAGTCAAAATTCATTGATACGACACGCCTGCCACCTACGAAGCGTAGAGTGGACACTTGGGTTGATTGCCTCTCAGTGTATGCACGTGATTAATCAGTTCCAGGGCTAAAAAACTTAGACTAAATTCTTTGGCTTGTTTTATATCGCCAAACTTTCCCGTATCCCGATAGAAGCAAACACTAGCAATCAATTTATGAACAGCAATTTATTCAAGCTCTCCTGTACTTCAAACCCTAGTACCCTATGTGCATGAATAAGATTATAACTATACTTTTGCTAGTAGCTCTATCGAGATTGCAGAACGTAGTAAGTATAGGTACCCCTACGGCTTTTGCGTGCACAGCCAACCGGATAGCATAAGTCGATATCATATGTGGATATCACACAATACCGCACAAGTTAGAACAAAACCAACACCTGCAAAAAGCTTCCCATGCCCGAAAACTCCAAGTGCACGCTATCAGCCTCCCAGGGCGTCACAATAAAATTTTGAAGTTTGGGTCGCTGAACCACACCCCCGCACCCATGAATCACAGAGCAAAACCAACAACGGAAATGAGTTTCCCATTCCCGAAAAACCCCAAGTGACACTTTTCAGCAGTCCAGGACGTTAGAACACATTTTCGAATTTGGTCGAGGAACCATTAGAGCACCATACCTCAAACCCCATAATTCTAGAACCAGAGCCTTAATCGAAAAACAAAAAATAAATAGTTAAGCGTTTTTATTTGCATGTAAAGATTATTATTGAACATCCATTTGTGCTTATGGCAGATTTTTTTACATTATTACTTAGTTAGCTAGGTGTATTTTAAAGCACTGCATTCTAAGACATATACTAAACTGTCCGTTATGGAGTGGGTGGGCACGGTTCCCTTCACTCGCCAGAATCCCCATGTTTGATAATCATTCAGAGTACACAAAAAATACGAGATGAGCACAATGTGATGCCCAACTAAAATTAAAATGATACCGCTGACCATTCTATTTTGTTTTTGTAAAAATTTTCTTCACCGAACATTTTCTTGTCGGTCAGAAAATGCTACTTTTCTTCAAGAATATCAAATATGTTCGCGAACAGGACAGTCCGATTTGCGTTAACAAGGGGCTTGTTCGCGAACAGTAATTAATAAATAATATCAACCTTCCGCTTATGACGTCACAGTTACATTATATTTGTTCGCGAACAGAGGCAAATCCTGTTTCAACGCTATGAAATGTTACGGAATTGTCATAACCCGAATCAAAACCTTTAAGTCTGCGCTAGCCGTGAATCGAATGAAATATCCTATTTGTTCCTTAACAATTCGACATCGGGAATTGCAAAATAGGATGGTTAGCAGGGTCATTTTAAGTTTAGTCTCGCATCAAAAAACATGCGCAAAAATAGAAATTCCATCCAGTCGACAATTTCCTCCGAGATGGAACACGGAGCCCCCGTGGAAATACCCAACAAATTTTACGCGAGTGAAAAGGCCTGATGCTACCGGGTTTCTACAGACATTTGTCATTTAGAAGGATCTCTCAAGAGTCTGGTCTCACGGAAGCAAACAAAATCGTAAACTAGCAAAGGATTGTGTGTTATAGTCGGGCGCTGGCCATTAAGTCTTATCTAGCGATGTCTTCCTTGCGATCAACATTGTTAAAGCCATCGACGATGAACTATCAAAATAATTCTTAAATTACCAAATCGTCGAAGAGCAGCATCGATCGAGTTGGGCCTGTTCGTGGCTGCAATAACAATGACATGACTACGCTGTTTCAAGCCGTCCATAAGCGTCAACAGCTGCGATACGATGCGGCGTTCCACTTCTCCATGAGTCTGTATAAGTCAAAATATATAACAGCAAAATTGTATTACAAACACCACAAGTGAACAAGCCTACTCAAAGAAGCCAAAAATCATATCGGGATTTGCGATGCAAGTACCGCGAATACATACCGGATGCAGCCAGTTTTACAGTTAGCAGACAAGAACTTGGTTCCATATAAAAATTTTTGCTCCCGCTAGAATAGGCCTGAGATGAATTATCGGATACGTCTAACATTTTGCATTACTTAAATCTGCTCCGCGTAATCCTAAGCTACAAATATTATGGGTTTAATATTCCGTTTCTTAATTGAGATCTGAAACGATGTGAAACATGGCGAAACGTGTGCTCGCGATGGCATGTAGAGGAAAACTAATTTATTGTGCCGATAAACCGTAACTACTGATTCTCGATTATAGCTAAATATGTTTTGGACACAAAGGTGGTTTCACACAGCCTTTATCCGTCTCGAAAGTAGCCAGCAATATCAAATCTCTGAAATAGGCTGCCAGGAACGTGCGCAGATGACTACACATGTGGCAATAGACAGTAGTCCAAGAATTTGCGCAATCACCCCGAAATTAGCAAACTTTATCCTGTCTATGACAGAGACAATAACGACAAAGACCTGGATGATATTGCATTTTTTCGGTCCCAGTTTTAGAAAAAACAAAATGTCATTTTACAATTCGTCCAAACAGCTTAGGGGCGCAGAATCGCAATATCGTAATTTCAGCGCAATCGACTCACGGGTTAATGAGTTATTGCCAAATCTTAAGCCAAAGTCGTTAACCGATGAGCTGATTATAATGATTCTATGAGACTCAGCTCGTCGATGCAGTTAGAATACACAATTCTACAAAGACCAAAAATAAGAAAAAAATCATCATAAAAATTCTAAATCATCTCGAGCTGAGTCGAATAGTACCAATGTTATTGTTGTGTGTTCAAAACAGAGTAAGTTCAAAAATAGGAGAAAGTAAAGGAAAAGAGCTGGTCACTCTCCTTTAATACCGTTCGGCAAAGGTTTCAATTCCCAATGCTGTCGTGAGCAACACTCCGTTCTAGTAAAAATTGCTTTAAATTGTGTTATCGCCAATAACTGATTTGCGCTAAAATCAATGTTAAATTTGTGGACCAAGGTAGTAAAAACTAGGGCTGGAATTACTTCGAAGATCAATCCAATTGCATTCCGAATTGATTCCATGTATGTCTCGAATCTACACCACTACAACTGAGTCCCTTTTTCTTGAATTAATTCAATTAACGTTTGATTCTAGGCGCAACTGCAGTTAATTCCAAATACGTTTCATACTAGGCTTTCTGATGTGGGGGTGGGAAACCTGGTATTTTTCGTTTACACCGGATTCAAAACCGATGCCCCGACGCAACATTTTGTGGTCCCGTGGTTGAATACCACCACGCTAGTTTTTTTCTTCCTCCGATACTCTCCCAGTGAACACAAAAAATTGACCAATTATTTGCAATATTCCAATCTGAAGCAAGAAATATTATAAATTACATCAATTATTGTCTTCAATCTAATAAATCGAGATTGCAGAACGTATTAAAGCATAAGTACACCTACTCCTTTTGCGTGCACAGCCATTCAGCTCTCGATAGCATACGACGATATGCTATATGTGGATATCACACAATAAGTTAAAACAAAACTAACACAGGCAATAAGTTTCCCATGCCCTCTATCCGCCTCCCAGGATGTAAGAGTAAAATTTGAAACTTTGGGTCGATGAACCATGGCAGCGCCATACCCTCGTACCCATAAAACCATGAATCGCCCAGCAAAATCAACACCAGCAATGAGTTTGCCATGCCCGAAACCCTCATGTAAAACTTTACAGCCGCCCAGGATGTCAGAACAAATTTTCGAATTTTGGGTCGAGGAACCACTGGGGTGATATACCTCGAACACCATGAACCAAAGCATTAATCGAAAAACAAAACAGATGCATCGGCATTTATCATTTTACTATGAAATAAAACCAGCCAGCGAAAAAATCCGAAAGCTAATATATAAATAATCTTGCTTCCGTGAAGGATACTAAAATGGGACAAATAACCCATATTTTGTCGCCACACCCCAGAACCAGATCCAACTCAAAAAAGCTAGAGAATGTACAAGGGTATATCGACTATGCCGGTTCGAATGAGCCCAAGATCATGAAAATCGGTTAAGTCGTTCCCAAGTTATGGCCGATCACACACACACGGAATTTATAAGATTTGATCCCTGCAACACACAATCTCCACTACGTTCTGAAACAAAAGTGGTGAACAATTCTGCGCAAAATATATCTGCTACTTGTAAAAAATTGGGTCGACTCTGGTACAGGAAAGATCCCTTGGCTTGTTCAATAGTGAACTATTTCGATGGTGCAAATTAGTTATAGCCGCCAATTTACTATAACAAACTTTATGATGACGTTGCCAGTTTCCGGTGGAATACAACCCACCTTGCCTAGAAATGAAAACTTAGCTTTAAAAACGTTGCTACCTAGCAAAATATCATCTACTAACTGTTTTGTTAATCCAATGCAGTAGTGTTGCTAGAACGTGCAAAGCCACAAAGTCGCTTGCACTTCGGTATGATTCCTAAGTTTTGTTGCGATGTTGGTGTTGTTTGGCGGATCAATGATCGCGAATACCCCGTTTGCGAGAAACCCGCTAATATTGCTGTAATGTTTACAAATATAGTGCTTAAAATCGATTTGTTGCAAACCTTTTCTCGTTTGGGTGCAATAGCATCAAGCTCATCGATAAAAATAATCGCTGGTGCATTTTTCTCGGCTTCCTCGAAGGCTTTCCGAAGGTTCGACTCCGACTCGCCCGCCAGCTTGCTCATAATTTCCGGACCTAAACAACAGAAATCGATTATATTCACAAATATAGTTCAGAACATTAGTCAATTAGACATGTTGCAATACTTTGTTTCATACATACACGGTATATATGAAAAGCAAATTGCCTTTCAATGCAGTAACAACCAAATTTGAAGGTTTATTATTAAATCAAAATGTAAACAAGTTAACATATCTGAGCACATTATGATTGTGTACACTCAAAAAATACAAATTTAGTGATTCAATGATTCTAGGATGTACATGCTGATATTAAACCCTTTACACAAAGCTGGAACTCTAATGAGATATACTTATTTTAATTTTGCTCTTGGACTTGAAGCCTACTACACCACCGAAAATTCAACTACATTTAAGATCTTGTATTGTAGAGATGGTCCTACTTGAACGACATCTCTACTCTCATTACCGTGCTTCCGTATAATTCTGAACAGAAATGAATAAACTTTATCTTATTCTATTAAAGGCTATGGTTTTGACGATTTCATCGCTGTAACAATGTCTTCCGCCCAAATGTATTATAAACTTGAAAACTACTGCTTTTTAAAACCACCGCCGAAAATTCAACTACATTTAAGATCTTGTATTGTAGAGATGGTCCTACTTGAACGACATCTCTACTCTCATTACCGTGCTTCCGTATAATTCTGAACAGAAATGAATAAATTTTATCTTACTCTATTAAAGGCTATGATTTTGACGATTTCAGGAATGTTTTCCTCCAATATGTAGGCGGAGTATTACTATTAAAAAGACCCGATCACCTGTTTTTGCACATAAACGAATCTGACTAGCAGACTTAGCTTAAACCCTATTAAAACCGTACACTTTCTATTTTTCTAACGTCCTACTTGGCTGAAAAGCTTGATAACAATGAACTGTATTCAAAAGCAGTGAACTTAGTGCAACAATCAGTGCGCTTAGTGAACTATTGCTCGAATCATGCAGGTAAACAAGGTTTCTCAACCCATGCCATTAGCAGGGAATAACCGGAACCGGAACCAACAACCGGAACCGTCAATTTAAACCGGATCCGGAACCTGATCTTAAAAATGCATGGATTTAAAATGCATTAAAAAACTTTTACATTAAACTTAATGTATCATGATATCATTGCCTTTCTGAAACTTTAAAGAGACTGAGGAAGCTAATAATGTTTATCGATCAAATATGTCGGTTCTTGGACATTCAGAGCAAAAAATATCTTCCACTATACACCATTGCGTATACTGCGTCAAATCGAATGTGCTTACAAAGCTTGGAGCGCAGAATACTCACTTTCGCTCTGTCTCCAGTCGCCTCCCTTTACTACACATACGTTTGTTGCATGTTCTTCTGTAGGAAACTTAAAATTATTGGTTTATATGATTCTAAGAGAAAATAATAGATAGAAGGTAATTTTCTGATCAGTGGCCAGAGACACTGTTTAGCCTAGCGTTGGACAAACAGTGCCCGTCAGTTAGATCATAATGATGATAACTATCTAATCAGAATGCTATAAATGAGACACACTGTGATGCTGCTCGCACAGTTTCAATAAATACAGTTCATTGCCAAGAAAGCAGTTTCTAGCTGCGTTGCAGATAACGTTAGTTTACTTCAATGTAGACTGAGTTACCAAGTTCACAAGCGCACTGGCGGGTGCTTGACGCAATTTATCTTAGCCAAGCATACCCTAAGTACTTCTGCGTAAGCCATACTCTCCTACCGAGTTGGACCGCTTTAATTCAAACGTATCCCACAGACTTCTGGATGTGTAAAATAGCTGCTACAAGCATCGACATGGCTTTGATTTAACGAACTCCAGCAGGTTATTATGAAAAATTCCTGCTCAAATTATATGCCCTACTTACGTTTCACACGGCAAATTGGTTAGTTAATCTTTTCGTTTGCTTGGCTGTGTTGGAGCTTGATCATTGTATAATATATATTACATATGTTTGGATTACAGGATGAAGCAAAAAAACGTGGAAAATTTCAAACAAAATTTTTAAACCGGAATTCCGGTTCCGGTATGGTTTTTGCCCTTTGCCGGAACCGCAACCGGAACACGATTTTCGCCGGAACCTGAATCGGAATTCCGGTTACTCCCTGGTCATTAGTCACTTAGGTGTAATTGTTTGTACATAGACACAAATATAAATTGTCTGTACATAGACACAAATATATTCAAAAATATACTGAGCTTCCAGCAAACGCACGCATCGCAACCTTCGTATGCAGTTTGGCATGTCGGAGTAGGAGCCGAAATACTGCTTTTAGCAAAACGATTAAGATTTAAAGCAAGGCTGAATTAGAAGCCACACAAATTTCGATTTTGAGAACACTAAGGCTACGGTCAGTATTCTCATTCACCAAACATGAGCGTTCCCAAACAAATTTTTATTGTAAGAAAACTACACAAACGCAAATTACATACTCAAGAGGTTTAAATCTAAATAAGCAACGTTACAAACAGAGAATATAGAATAGCAAGCAACGTATTCGATTCGCAATAACACGAGTATTATTAGTAAAGGTACCGTTTATGAGGAAGAAAAAGGCTCCAGTTTCGTTAGCAACGGCACGCGCAATTAAAGTTTTTCCAGTACCGGGAGGACCAAACAGGAGAATTCCTCGAGGCGGCTAGAATAAAAGAAAATATATCATGGCCGCGACGGCACGCTATGCTAACATCTTTAGTTTACACATTTGAGGACAAATACTGTTTAAAGATTACGTGAAACAATCCTGCCTTAGTTTACTATCTGAAATTTACTTTAACAATATGCTTCAATAGTGCTAAGACAAAGTATTTGAACGACTCAACTTTATTTTATATGCATTTGTCTTTCACATAATTTGAGCTGAATACTCCAAAAAGTTCGGGAAAATTTTCGTAGGAAACTCATGTTGCTAGTCCCAGGTATAACTGAGAAATTAACCAAATTACCATATACTGCAACACTTACAGGAGTTGTTGACAGGAACTAAATAGAGATATTCAAAATGTGTAAGACATTCTAACCTATGAACACTAATACTCAAACACATACATAGATGAACCATCAAAAACAAATCTTAGCTTACTTTGATACCGATCGCCTTAAAGAGCTGCGGATGGCGCAAAGGCAGCTCGACCATTTCTTTGATCTGAGCCAACTGCTTGCGACAACCGCCGATATCGTCATAACCGATATCGTTGACATTATCCTCTTCTTCCTGGAAAGACGAACTGTGCAGTAAAAACAATAATAGTGAGCCACATTTCCTAACAAAACTCAATATTATACACCGCGTATATTACGACAATTTATGACAAAATCCTAAGTAAAATGATGCGCTGCCTGTAGAAATACGCACCTACAGCAGGGAAATAATATATATGTAGCAAAAACAAGAATAAAATCTTGTAAATGCATGAAAAACACGAAAAATATTATTAAACCATCCTGTTTACATGGGGGTACGGTTTTCCCCAAGTAAACTGGTGTCACGAAATCTTTGATTCCGTGAATTTCATTCGTAACACGCTAAACTGTAATGACTGGTTCAACGATTAAATTGATAGACTATTTGTTTCGGGTTTGCTGCTGCTCTATTTATTGTTGCAGAGCGCTGGGCTTACCCGAGCGCGATGAAACATGGACCGGGGTACCAAGTGGCCCGAAGTGAATAGGATCCTTGAACCATCTTGTTCCCGGGCCTTGGTCATAACGTCAAGCCATATTCTAGCTGTTTATATATTACATGATATAAATACATCGTACGTCAATGTGGTGGATTGTCTTTCGACATCTCTAGCAATAGCAGCAGCAATCTTAGCAATCTCAACAGAAACTTAAGCAACATTATAAACAATGTTAGCAACAACAATCATCCTACAACAGCAACAATCGTCACAACCCCAGCAAATTCAGCAACGTCAAATCAGCAACTACAACAAAATATAGATAATTGTCATCATTGACAATATTAGCGACTACACAACAAATCAGCAGTTATCCCCTTGTCAACATTTCCGTAATCGTCTCGCGCCACGCATCAACAACATCAAGTCAACCCAACAACAACCACAACAACAACAGCAACGACATATCGACGGCTTCAACGACAATACTCGACCTAAAACTCCGCGCCTTGACGTGTTTTCTCAGTATCGGTGGTTTTGTCGACAGTTGTGACGACGCAACCTTCGCGATCAACGTCGCTGTGCCTCCAGTTGTGCGTTGAGGATTCGACTTTGACGGATCTCTGATCTCGCTGTCATCTACCTACCGGTGAGTCTATAAACGTTTTTTCCATTTCTTCGGCACAACTGGGGTTAAATTCTCCAAGCATTTAAAGTTCCCACAGGTTGGAGCGAACGGACCCCGGTTCTAAGCTTCCCAGGTAAAAATTTTGGTCATGTGGAGAGACCAGCTTATTCCATGCACTTTTATGCAATTCTAAACCAATTCCATGTCGGTTCTACGGGACACAGCAGTCAAGTGCCCTAACGTCTTTATAAATGCTCGTGTAAAATCCTGTTTACGCTTTAAACAAAGATTCTTCTAAGCTAAATGACATCGGTCACAGTACAGTCGACAAAGCAAATGTCTAGCGAACAGACATCTTTCCTTCACAACTTTACAATATCGAAGAAACGTTTGACAATAATTCACGTACCTCGCGCTTAATCGGCTCTCCCTCTGTGTGAATAAGCGTTTCCGGAGCGACAATACAGTACGGTGAAGGATCGGTTTCGATAACTTTGAATTCGACCGTTCTCATGGCACCACGCACGTTAAAGCTGTCGCCCTTGCGAACCGGACGATAAGCTTCAAGGAAATACGGCTTAAGAAACACTTCGAAAAGATTTCTGCAAAACCAAACAAGGAAATGTCACTCCACTGCTTTGCAAAGCTAAACAGCATTTTAATGCTCCCAACTATAAATGTAATTATAATAACGCGATACGCGTACAACACAGGATACCCTTGACATGCAAAACAAACACATCAATGCATATCAAAACCATGGCACATATTTGTTCATCCAGTGTCCAAAAAATTTCAAACTTTTGAAATTTAAAAATCACGACTTTCAACAGCAATTACAATTTCAAACCTTATTTTGCACATTCTTGGCGTCTAGTGCTTCCTACATGGACCACATACCACGCAAACACAACTGTTATCACATTCATCGCATCCGATGACCTCTTAAAACGTTTTAGCCTTCTGTATACAAATAACTAGAAAAAGTACTAAAATTTAACATTTTTGGTGCCAGTATTAAGTAGTTTGCCCTTCGTCCTCCAGCGGGATTAATAAAATATAAAATGTAACTTTGAAACATTGAAGCCTACTTGTTTAATGGGTTAAGTAACCCTATGGTCTATTGTTCATACCAACAAGCAACTTTGTTAACATTTTGGAAATTTAATTTGATATTTTCAAACTTTGATTCCTAGCGGAAAAGTTTCCGTGTCGGCTTTCTAAGAATTTGGGTAGAGTATATTTAGACCAGCGAAAATACAAAGCTTTTTGCACAAATAAGTTTCCTTATGCGACGAATAAAAAATTGCAAAAAAACAACCAATCCAGTGATGACTTATGATGGACACAGACATACAAAAAACAATTCTTTAACCTATTCTATTAATTAGCCTATACTATAACATAAACTCAACCGAGCGCAGTTTATTAGGCGTTCACTCATTTTAGCAGCACGAAAGCACATGGTAAAATATGTCGCGGCAGTGAACTCAGATTCCAGATCTTGTTTTTCGCCTAGGGATACAACATTTCCAGCTTCTACGGTTCACAAATATACGCAATCAATGTCCACTTAGCAGAGCACTTTTAACAAGAAACGACATTTCATGACATTAACGGAAAAAAATCGCATTAGTGGCTCACACGCGTCATGAAGCAAACATGAACATCCTTTAATCCATCATTACCAAATACCTAGGCAAACTGACCCAGTCAAACCTTCTATCGTATCGTCAATTGGCAGAACATGTATTCGCTTGCCGTACTTCACATCTGGCAACGCCTGGACACTGAAACAGAACAAGGTAATACAATAATTCTGTGCAAGTCCGAATATGCAACAGTTCGTGTCAACACAAAACCTAAATGTTTTGAATTTTGCTTCGTTCTACCTACATTACATAGCTATGCATGTTTACGTACCAAGTTAACACATAGCTGAGTAAGAAAACCTACTGACATAAACAATACAATATGTTGTTTCTGACGCGCAGCACGATCCTAGACTCAAACGTTACCGTTTCGATGGACCTAATCGAATTATCAAAATATCTCATTAATTCCAGCAGCTAAGAAAACTAAAAATGCACTAAAAGAAATCGCGTGTTATTTACAAAGTCATGTAATTCTCGCACAAGGGGATGGACCGCTAAGTTCCATAAGACAACATTCGGAAATGGACAGTGCTAAGCTCTTCACCGAGGGTGTACTCGAATTTTTGAGGTAATCCAGAAATTCGGCGGTTCCCGTCAAGGTATATTTTAGCTTCTCCATACGTCAACCAACCAGGTAATTTGAGATGACATCAAAAAACGATGATCCTAGCAAAAACGATTATAACAAAACTCAATACCACAGCTTTATATTTCGAGTGTTTGTAACAGAAAGTAAAATAAAGCGCGGCCTGCATAAATACGAATTTTCAACAGGTGAATAACAAATAGGCAACAGCCCGCTGAAAGGCTAAATTTCTAAGCGGAAACAAATACGTGCACAATGATAACGATACATATGCATCAGGGAATAACCGGAACCGAAACCAGCAACCGGAACCGTCCATTTAAACCGGATCCGGAACCTGGTCTTCGAAATTTATATATAGTAAAAGATATGAAGGAAGAAATTAAGGTGTAGTCGACTTAAAATGCATTAAAAATAACTTTAACATTAAACTTAATGTATTGCCATGACATTATTGCCGTTCTGAAACTTTAAAGAGACTGAGGAAGCTAATAATGTTTATTTATCGATCAATATGTCGTTTTATTGGACACCCGGAGCAAAAAATGCCTTCTACTATACACCCTTGCGTATACTGCGTCAAATTGAATGTGCTTACAACGCATAGAGTGAAGAATAAACGCTTTCGATCTGTCCCTATTCGCCTCCCTTTACTACACATACGTTTGTTAGATGTTGTTCTGTAGGAAACTTGAAATTATTGGTTTAAATATATGATTCAGGAAAAATAGATAAAAAGTAATTTTCTGATCAGTGGTAAGAGACACTGTTTAGGCTAGCGTTGGACAAACAGTGCCCGTCAGTTAGATGATAATGATGATAACTTTCTAATCATAATGCTATAAATGAGACAAACTGTTATACTGCTCGCACAGTTTCAATAAATCCAGTTCATTGCCAAGAAAGCAGTTTTTGGCTGCGTTGTAGATAACGTTACTTCACTTTAATTTCGCCTGATATACAAAGTTTACAAGCGCACTGGCTGGCGCTTGGTGCAATTTATATTAGCCAAGCATACGCTAAGTACTTCTATGTAAGCCATACTCTGTTACCCAGTTGGACTGGTTTAATACGATCGTAATCCGTAGACTTCTGAATGTGTAAAATAGTTGCTACAAGCATCGACTTGGTTTTGATTTGTTAACAAACTGTTGCAGATTATTATGAAAAATTTCTACTGAAATTATGTGTCCTACTTACGTTTCACACGGCAAGTTGCTTAGTTAATCTTTTCTTTTGCTTGGTTGTATTGGAGCTTGATCATTGTATAATATATATTACATATTTTTGGATCAGAGATGAAGCAAAAATGTGGAAAATTTCAAACAAAATTTTTAAACCGGAATTCCGGTTCCGGTATGGTTTTTGCCCTTTGCCGGAACCGCAACCGGAACACGATTTTCGCCGGAACCGGAATTCCGGTTACTCCCTGCTATGCATGTTGTATAGATAAACATGCGATAAGATCGCCAAGGTAACTTCACAGGCACAATGACTACCAGCGTAGCTTGTCTGAGATTCCCTAAGGTGTTATTTTCTACGTTGGATGTAGAAGGACCTAGTTCAATGCACCCAGGTGCGATTTTGATCCTGTGAGATTGCTATTTGGAGGCCTTATGAGCGCCGCATTTTTACGGCATTGGTTTCAAACAAATCTTCAAACCTGACAACGTCGCCAAGGCGAACTTTGAGATTGTTGCGAATACAGCGGTTCATGCGAATTTTTTCGTTTGGCAATGCTTCATCTGATAAGACGATACACACCGTATCCTTCCGCCGCTTTCCTTTCAGTAAAATTGTATCGCCGCGAAATAGCATCAATTCGTCGAGCTTTGCCTGAAAATGTAAGGTCCCCTTCACTTTGCGCCCCATCTGGTCCAAATCGCACGCGTGTTTTATATAATAGTGTGCCGGGGTTATTTTAGGCCCTCCCAGATAGGGTCAGTAAACGGAAAATTTTACTGACCCCTAAGGAGTCAGTAGCAAGGGGTCATTTCGGAAACTAGGGGGCATGACCCCTTAAGGGGTCAGTAATTTTATAAAAATTAATACATTTTTCTTTCAGATGTCCCAACATACCTCTATGGCGCTGGTTTTTTTTCAGTTTTTGGCCATAATATATAGTATACACGCATATTTTAGGTTTGGTGATCAAATAATTGATCGTTTAGCCTACGATATGCGTGTATATGAGTTAGAACTTTTCTAATGACCCCTTAAGGGGTCAATTTTTTGAAAAAAACGTAAATTTTAAGAGGTCGTTTTTGCGAAAAAGTAGGGGTCGGTGTCTAGGGGGGGAGCTCGCGGGGGGGAAGCCGATCCTTGGGGTCGCCCCCCCCTTGCCCCCCTCTAAAATAACCCCGGGTGTGCACACTGCATCTGATCCGAAATAGCATGCACAGCTTTTTTGGATCCGATGCGGATGAAGTAGTGCAAAAAATAAATACAAAATACACACAAACTAAATAATTACAAAAATTCAATCGGATATAATGTGAACACAATTCTGAACGGACCACGGCCTAACACTCGCTAATATGGGTCGTCAACAATATGATAAAAAAGTATAAGGTGATTAATAAAGGAAGCGGAGCTTCGTCGAATAACGTTGATAAAAAAATATATTTCCTCTCCTGTAGTTGATCACAGGATTAGTTGCGAAGAATTTTTGAAAATATATATACGAACAATTGTGCCTACGGTATCTAGTTTTTGGTTTTGTAAATTCTCGTTGACGATAAATTCGAAAAATTGATGCTGACTTAATCTGTCCTCACTGTCACGTCATACCGAATCATCTAGTAATTTCATTTAGACGGTTTTCAGAAGAGTTTCGAATCAAATATTATCTAGGTGACCATACAAAAGATCTCACAATATACTATAAAACTGGCTGAGTAAAATAGTTACTTTCAAACCAACCCCAGCCAATGTTAGCAAATAAAGTGTAAAAAAATTTCAAACACTTTACAAGTTAATTTCTTGCATTTTGGTTACGGGCGATGGGCTTAACTATTAACTATTGAGTCATTAATTGCACAGGTTTCGTTGTTTTATGCCTTTAAGTTATGTAGTACTTACTAGTCAGAGACGCTACAAATGGCGCAAAAATACTGAACTATGAACTTGACAATTTTAAAATGTGGACATAGAAAACCCCTGAATACAACGAAACCAGTTGTGGTACTTGTGTTGTTTGTGCTCGAATGTTCCATGCACTGGTGCCTCCAATATGGCTAAAAATCTCTGAAAATCGACATGTACTAGAAACAAACATCGAGTTCTTAATGTATTGCTGAGGAATAGCTGAATTCCTGGAACTTTGAATAAATATGTGGCATTTAAAACTCGGCGTATGCTTCATTAACGAATCGACATTATTTGTTATCGAATTTAGGGGTCAAAATACATTCTGTTATCTATTCCATATTGTTTACACCAAATCTAATAGACATTCATTGAGCTTTAACTATTGAACCTTCCATCCATTTAGCATCGCTGCGCGAGCTAACTGTCGTAGTGTTCTGCTGTATATACACATCGTTTCCCCTATTCAAATATTTGAAAAGTTGGAAACTAACCGCTCAGCTCAGCACTCACGTGGTGGCTGCACTATACTCAGAAAATAACCAAAGCTTAAATCCATTTGAAAAGCACAAAACATTGCTTGTTTGTACAAACCTGCGACAGAGCGACTACTGAATTATCATCGTTTACTGCTTCTTCAACAATTAGCCGATTTGGCTTTGCTTTATCCTTTAAAATTGCTGTGGCTAATTCTTCCTGATGTTTCTTTTTATCGTCACTACAATACAAAATTAATGTTTATCAGATCATAACACATGACAAAACAAAAAATTAATATTTTTGACAAAACTCGAAACCACTTTGTTTCTGGACTTAAATACAAAATCGTTGGCAATTATGCGGGTGCGCAATCCACAAACATGCACGATTCACTGGGTTGGTAATGAATAAAAATGATTATATCATTGGCGTTCACAATTGCTAATGAATTTTGTCATTGGCGTTCATTATTGCTAATGAATAAAAACAATTTTGCCATTGGAGTTTATGTTTTGTCATTAGCGTTCACGATTGCTAATGAACTGAAACAGTTTTATCATTGGCGTTCACAAATGCTAATGAATAGAAATGATTTTGTCATTAGCGGTCACAGTTGCTAATGGTTAGAAAATAAATAACATGATTTTCAAAGCCATTTGAGGACTCGAAGCCATTTAGACTGCTGTTGCGAGGGGAACATGTTGGAATCGATTCTCTGACTGATAGATTTTATGCTTTCAAAAGAGTAATTGCGTTAATCAATCTGCCCAACCCAAGTGTTGAGTTATGTGTGTCACCCTAAAACCGAATAACGGACATAGCCTATTTTACCGCTGTCTCGGCTAGTACGAATTCCTCGCTTCGCTTGCTTCACTCATTACAATAGAATTAAAACATATTGATGTTCAATTTACATGCCTCTTCAAACAACCAAAATTATGACTGAGGTCGTAAACTGGGCTGATTACCGCAGTTCATTTTCTGTCGGTCCGTCCAGATTAATTAGGGATCATAAAGTATTATACTGCCAGACAACGGTAAAAATTGTCACTTCTAACGATTGCCTGAAATTATGGATATTTGATCAGGAAAAAACTTTTTTAGCGATTTTAGTCCACTATATATATAGATATATATATGTATTTATTTGCCAAAACAGAGAAAATTTCTTTATTTTAGTCAAGGAAAAATTCGTTATTTTAGCAAGCACAGGAAAGCACATAGAATATGTTGGAGCATAATCTGGGGAAGACAAAATGATTGATATCAAGTTTCCTCCTAAAATAATGACAATTTTCACTCTAAGCCTAAGTTTAAACCTGAACCCACAATTAAACTTTACATTTATGAGCTAGGGTACTAATGTCAAGTTTCCCGATCGTATTAGCAGCTCGACATGGTCCACAAAAACACCAGGTCGGCATGAAATAGAGAACCTGAAGAATGTCGGGATACCTAGGACTACGTCATATTCTGCTAGGATAGGCCAGATACATATACAAAGCCCAGTATGAGATAATGTGTCGAATGCTCAACTATAAAATTCTGGAAAAATTTACACAAAATTCTGGCTGTTCCCACAAAATAAGATTATTTTGGATAACAGAGTCAAATCTACGTTGTTTCATTTACACCATTACGCTACTACATTTAATTCAGAGTCTTTTGGAACATTAAATCACACCGCTTTTGGCTACAAAAACGAAAAATAAAATCAACTGAATCAAACTTAATTAGCTTCAAGATATAATCATTTTTTACAATCCACTCAAGGTAAATTTGTTGCGATTTGTTGTTTCAATGGTTCGTTTTCTCATTTTTCTGCACACATCTTACATACTAATCAAATTATTGCAAACAAACAATGTCAAAAATACTTACGACATCTCGATATTACTAAGCAGTTTTATAACAAAATTATTAGTTAATAATAAATCCTATTTAATTCTGCTTCACACTAACTTTGCTGAACATATATATAATCAGTATATATATATAGCGAGGAAGCTGGGTCAAATGCCAAGATAAAAGCTATATTTGTGCATTGCTTATGAAACACCGGTATATATATAAAAATGCGCCTGCATATTTCTTCATGGAACACAATATATGTGTTAACAGAGCGAGCGACATAAACTCATTTTGTGTTTCCAGCAACGAAGCGATTCTGTCCTGATCTACACTCAAAAATAACCTTGCGGTTAAAATGTGATATTCTCGAAACCAAAGTTACCTATGTGAGCTCCAAATTGTTGTTAAACAATATTTTAGTACCTAATACAAGCTCAAATGAACAATATGGTCCTTGTTTAACAACTGGAACTATATATTAGCTTATAGCATATATAATCAAATCACAAATCAGACTTTGGTACTTAGGCTCAACTGCTGCATTTAAAACTTATTTCCCAGCCAAATATGCCGCATTTTTGACCTATAATAATTTCACACTTCCAGCTCGATATGCCTCCTTCGATAAAATAAATTTTAAACCCTCGCATAACCATAATTTTACAGAAAGATAAAGGTACAAAACTACTGAATATTCCTAAAAGATTCGTAATATCACAAAACTGGTTAGTTTATCCTTACGCTGACTGCTTGGTTATTGGCATGTACAGTTAATAAACATTTGTTGTTGAGTAACCGAACTAATGAATCGTTTTAATAATATACTTAATAAGGTAAAAAAATGGAAACTATTTCAACGGTTAAAACTGCACTGTGGAGATACGCAGCACCTGAAATCGTAATACATCTCACGCATTCTACTATCAATCTAATTGCCTTCCAAAAATATCCTTAGGTATTTTTCAATCATTCTTAACATTGTTTTGCCAGTATTTCCGCTATAAAAACAAACCCATGAACGTTGGCAACAATATAGTTGTCACTTTTGTAACAAATAATTTATAAAAAATGTTTAGGGCGAAGACATCTCTGTCACCGATATGTTCCCGTCAGCATTGGATCAGACGGCGCAAATTTGAAGCCAAATTACAATTTGTGGACGACTGAACACAAGACAAAATAGATTATATAAATCAAAAATGTTATTTTTAAGAAATGTTTATTCTACAGGACTAAAATATCCAAGAAGAGTTCCAATTTTCCAGGCATTTCAAGGATGCAGCCACCCTGCATGAAATTTCATAGTTATTACATTTCAGCGACTTATCGACAACACATAAGTCCGTAAAGTGAGCGATCACAAGGTTTTTCCATGTTGTTAGGGGTCTACCACGCTACCAAGAGGGTTCCCGGTGCAAACCCGCCCAAAATCCTGAAAATTCCTAAAAACCCAGGGTTGGTCACCAAATTCTCTATTATATCCCTCCCTCTCCTTTTTGTCTCGGGCTTTGTCTTTTCTTTTGTTTTCGTTTTTGTTTAGAAACGAATGCTAATTTGCATAATTAGCATTCGTTTTTGTTTAGAAACGAATGCTAATTTGCATAATTAGTATCCGTTTATCCTAGTAGCTAACATGTGTTAGCTTAACAGTTTTTCAATTTTATCAGTTTAGGCTCAGCTTCCGTGCAATAAGAGGCTTGTTTATTAATCAGCTCGCAATTATCAGGAATTTGACTATTATAGCGCCCTGAACTGTGATTCACGATATCGTTTTCGATTTACTGGTTATTGTTATTTTCTGTTTGATAGGGGTCACTTAGGTAATTGACTTATTCTTTTTGAATTGGATTTCGAAGCGGAACCTACAATATGATTGGTAGATTTACTCATCAGTATTGCGAATCGTTTTCATACTTCAATTCTGTTTTGGTTTGCAATAAGTGGATGTCAAACATTAGTTCCATGTATAAAAGTGTCACGCAGTGGTCAGTGTTTAAACCAAATTAGCCTTGCCACAAATAGGTAGTGAACTATATAATTGCTTTACAAATAAGTATCTTATTTCGGTACTAATTTATATTACTCCTATGATAAGCTAATCAAATAAACGTACAGATCAGGCCGTCCGGAAGGCTTCGTACGAAGCCAAAAAGGGAAAGTAATAGTTATTAGGATCCATCACTAAGCCGTCCGGACGCTGTTGACTCTAAGGAAACTACTAGCGTATATCTAAGGAAGAGGTTAAGGTACTGAAATAAACATACGGGCCTAGCCGTCCGGAAGGCTTCGTACAAACCTCACAAGAGGAGCTACTAATACGTAACCGTAAGTTCGGTCGGAATCATTAGGTCGACATTGGATGTACAATTTCACATCAGCAAAAATCTTAGTTAACATTAGGCAGCACACTAGCAATATCATTAGCACATAAAAACAAAGACGGACCCAAAAACAGCCTTGGGAGACACCTGATGAACAGAATACGGATTCACTGACATTAATCCTAAATTTTTGATGTCGGAATTCAACCAAGCTTTTACTGATGTGATATGCCAAAAGTCGACAATTTATGAGTTAACTTCTTATGCAAAACTACGTTGAAAGCTTAGACAAAATTAATATATAGTACGAAACTAATAAATTTAGTCTGGTCACTAAAAAAACGAAATTTAGATTTCAGTAAATTTAACATCTTCACGTGGCGTTTGTCACCACTTTGCGCATCACGTGGATAGCTACTAAGTTATGGCGGAAAGAAGCTTAAAAATATTATGTCACCCCAAAATTACTTAACGTTTTAGATGTTAATATTATAAAACCAATATTGTTATGAAAGTACAATTGACGTTATGCCGCTGTGACATTTTGTTTTGGCCCATGCCATGTTTATGTCACATGCAGTTTATAACGTTAGGAAAATGAACACCTTTAGAGCGGGGAGTTCGGGGGCGGCAGCCCCGATTAAGTGTTATTTTTGTATATGGCTTCTGTAAGGACTTTAACTTTAAGGCTTGGAGGTTTAGTATATTGAGAATGGCAATGCAGGCATTTTACTTTGACCCCTCAATGTTACATTATCCTTCTTCTCAATCAAATGTGTTTCAGTAAACAAAACCTCGAATATTTCTATAACCAAATACACCAGGTCACCCTTTAGTGATAGTAAAAATTGTTAAAACACGCAAATTTCGTTTATAAATATCATAAAGGGCATTGATATAGTCTTTAATGAAGCCCAAAAAATCGGAGCTTCGACACCTATGGTGTAGGATCATGCAGTTATTGACGCTTCTACGGCTATATTTGCTTGACGACAAGCGCGAGCCATAAAAGCTGCACAAGTTTGGATTTCCGGAATACACCGTACAAGATATTGGACGGAACATTCGTTAAAACCCATACCTGCTCATAGGAGGATAAAAAGCCATTACCGCGCCGTCTCACCTCTCTCACCTACCAACCCCGCCTAGATGCTCTGATCCTCTAAAGCGCCGAACAAGCCCCTAACAGGTCGTCGAACTCCTTCTGAATGCACTGTAGCCGTGAAGCTCATAGTCGCCGAAGGCGTGCCCAATGATCCGAGTCCCCAGGGATCTCGTTCCTTGAGGATGTGTGCTATAAATACATGCACATAGCGACGTTTTTACGCCAGGAAACGTTTTGTTTTTAAAGATTAACAGTTTTACAATTTTTCACTCACATGCTTCACTGAATACAACAAAGAAACTGAAAGCTGTCTGTATAAGACCACATATTTTAAGAAGTTATGGGATAAACGACCGTTAAATTATTGTTTTGGAAGAGGGGTTATAGCAACGCGCAGTGTCGTGAAGTTGAGCATTGCGGCAAAGACCTTAAGCAGAGCCCCCTCACACAATACAAAATTTATGAATTTGAACACGTAAATCTTTGACATTAGCGCTGCGCGCACACAACCAATATCTTAAGTATATCCTTGTATGTATCATACAGCTAGACCGCAGGAACGATTAAAAGCCTATACGGTATTTCTATAACTGATTGCTTTAACAGTGGTATGCTTTAACAATCTGCTCAGAATAGTAAAATTCACTTATCTGTGTGTTTTTCTGTTCCACCGCAAACAGTCGTTAAATAACACTTTTAGACCCGTATGATAGAAACTTTTCACTGCATAGATTATAACAGCCCAGTATTTCCGTATTCTCTCAAATAGCACAGAGTACCGTCCCTCTCCAAAATTACGCTTTTACAAGAGCGTCTTACCACCGGTAAGCGCTATCTGGAAACACTGCTTTATGTGCATGTATTTTTATTCGTCTCAATTTAATACATTTAATCTTAATGATAATAATTCTGTTTTCTTTCACCAGGCTCCAAAACGCATAATAGGGCTCCCTCGTGTGGGCATCAGCAAGACGACTGACTAAATCCCAAACACCAAGTGTCTCAGTTCTTGCAGCGTGTGGCATGAGGGAATATTGCCCATCCAGTTTTTATTTCTCACACTAATGAAACAAGAGCGTGCGTGGTGAAGGAGAGAACCTCGCTTATTCTATTTTCCCTTCAGATAACCCCTGCATAAAAATTCAACGATCCAGACTTTATTGTCCGACGAGCCACCGCCTGTGAATAGTGCTTCCCATGGTTTGAAATATCGGTAGGTCCACAAACGAGCATGTGAAAGACTCAGGTATCCGATCTATACGATCGATGCGTTAACTCCCGAAAATTATCGACACACACTATTAGCTAATTTTCTCAACTCGCTGTTGAGCAACGATTGTAGAGACGGCTGGGAATTAGCAATTCTGATCGGGAGACACTGTTATAGTTTTAGCACGGTACCACGAAATGTGTATACAATATTTATAGGATTTATACATGCCCTCTTGGTGCATCAGTCGAAGGAATCGCATCTGTCTCGATTACGTGTTTTAGTTGGCATCTGACACTTTTTAATACTATTGCATGTTGCAAATAAATTGAGTGGTCAATTTTGTACTGATTTTGCTATCTTGATTTGCGTCGGTATTAAATAATGTTTTGACCGTAGGAAATGGTGGGATAAAGTAAAGAAGGGGAAGCGCGCGGTTTTTGTCCTGAAGCAGTAACCAATAGGGAAGGTTTGGTAAACAGGATGTAAAAGCGCCGAGGCCCAACCGATAAATGGCGCTGATCTGAGAACAATTTGTTGCTCAGCTATTTGAGAGGATTTAAGATTATAGCATGGGACTACAAAAACAGACGGGTCTGGCAGTGGCTGTCAAGCACCCCGTGAATTGCACCAGATTTTAAATTTTGGCTTTGATTCGCTGAGCCAGCAGACCCGACTTTGCTTCAATCAGACATCAATAGAGTTTTTAATTGGGCTGCACCTATGCAATTGAAGCTTGCCCCAGAAAAATGCTGTGTTATTCATTTGGGTTGTCATAACCCTCATTTCGGTTACAGCATAAACGGAGTTCCATTGGACTCAAATAATTTGGTCAAAGCTCTTGGTATTTTGATTCATTCTGAACTTAAATTCCATTCGCACTGCGTGAGCATTGCTGCTTCCGCTTACAAACCGTTTAATTTAATTTTCCGCTGTTTTCAGAATAGAAATCCATCATTTCTCCTCCGTTTGTTCACGACGTATATACGTCCATTGCTTGAGAGTAGCCCTGAAGTCTGGTCGCCGTATCTACTTTCAGATATCGACATAATTGAAAATGTACAACGACGTTTCACTAAGCGAATTCCAGGAATGCGTAACCTAACCTACGTTCAACGTTTGGAAAGGCTAAGCTTACAAAGTTTAGAAGAGAGACGTATCATTCGTGATATGGTCTATGTCTACAAAATTCTACATAACTTAACAGAAATTCCATCTCAGCACTTTTTCAACGTCTTGGCAGATAGTACCACTCGTAGTCATAGTTGGAAAATTTTTCAGCAGCGATCCAACTTGACCTGTAGAAAAAATTTTTTCATTAACAGATGCCCGAAAATTTGGAACGCATTGTCTGACCATATCGTGAATTCACCCAATCTAACGATTTTTAAAAATCGTATCGCTCAGCATAATTTTCGACCTTATTAAAGGGTCGGGGTTTGGTGGCCGGATGATCGGTCCTTCCCGGCCCCGCCAACATTTGTGTACACTTGTTTTGTTGCTTGTTTCCATTACTGTGAATGTACTATGTTCGGCGAATAAACAAACAAACAAACAAACAAACAAAACAAGATGATGGGAGGCTACAGAAATTCGTCTTCCACAGTTTGGATAAGTGAACATAGCTCTGTAATATAGCTCTGGATCGCGACGCTGCGCATGGTCTAAAAATATCTACGCCAACAATTTTCACCATTTCTTCCATACGCTTTTTTATAGGAGCACATAGAATTCTACAGCTTTTTACTCAACCATTCGTCAGCTTCGGCCAACTGTTACACGGCCGGTGCGCCGTCGGTTGTCGGCAGGCCGTTAGCTGCGCCCGTCTTTTTTTACCATATTTTTTGCCGTATTTTGATTAATACAAATGAATTAACGAAATTATCAGCTATCCGTCGGTTGTATTTATGCTTTATGCTGATTTTATTGATAATGACTGCAAAACGTGGAAAGATTTGACTTTAACCGCCATTTGAAAGAACCTAGCATCTCTAATAGATAGTCATACATGCCGGTAGGGGGGGTCGGGGTGCCCTAACATTAGGGACACCCCCCGGGCCGGGAAGGCCCGGCTGGTTTTACCCCCCTGGGGGTGTCCAGCACCCCTTCTCCTGAGGTAGACTTGACCACTGTCCGAGTTTTAAAGCTTAACCTTACCGCATCCGGAAACTTACGCAAAATTGTGCCTGCTTGTTGCTAGTGGTGCATATGCAGCATAAATTTGTGGAAAGCTTTTTGTTGACGACTTCTAGCATCATTCCCTGAAATAAAAGTTAACCGAAATACTTATTTATATACTAACTAAAATTAGACATTGAATGTCTGCTATGCATCCACGGTGGATTAACCACGAACTCAGCACTAAAATAGCACTCGAACACTCATCGCCGTAGGAGTCGCACCCGATAGCTCAGCAGACAAAAGCCACGGGCGAGCTTTCTTATGCCACAGACCCATACCACATGAAATTGCTCAATTTTTACTTAGTTGTCATTTCATTTGTTTCTGAATTTGAGAGATTTCCTAGGTGAGAGATCAGTGATTGCTCAAATAATTTATAATTACAATACAAATTATACATGCACAGAGATGCTTTGTTTAACTGCTTTAGCGGGTTCGTTTTTACCACCGGAAACTGTTACCAGTACTTTTCGTTACCCGTAACGATGAAAACAGACTTTTTATATCCTCCATTTCCATCTCATATAGGGTTAATAATAGTATTAACGGCTGCGAGGACCAAAAAAAAAAGGTCCTCACGAGATCGACCCCCCTAGACAAATTTGGCCGGCCAGGGGGGGTTACCCCCCCTGGGATGGCCGCGACCCCCCCTGGCATGACCGACCGTCGGCATGTATGTAGATAGTTATAGGATATTTTAGTTTCCTGCAAACGGCTGCTGGAGATTTTTGTCTTTAATGACTGGTTTTTGCTTGCTTTAAAGACAAAGCTGCCGAATTTTTGCACTCATTATTCTGTGAAACCTGCATTATACACAAGCTTTGTTCTGGCCGCCTAGTAAAAATTAGCAGTAAAAGTAAACCAACTGTCTCGGTGAGGCATGTATTATTTATCTACAGGCATTTTAGAACAAGGAATTCTTTTACTATAAAATCGCGCAATATTTAAACTTGAAACAAAATCCGCGTGGTCGGGTTACCCAACATATTGCCCCCCAGTCCAAATAGCGGGGAGGTCGTGACCTGGTAAGACGCGAGACCCTTTCAGTTGGTATTCGGACCCCAGCTGTCACGGTCAAAGTATCCCGATATATTCAGAGTGGTACGGTGCAACCCTGCTTAGTGCTTGATGTTTTTGGCCAGTGTAATTTTTATGAGCGAAAGAGAAATTCAAAATTCATGCTATGCCGTTCTAGATATACTACAGCTCAGCCTAAGCTTATGGTTTCTATATGACCCAAACTCTAAGCCTAAGCTTACTGTAAGCTGCTCTTTTTCTAACGATATAACGTCCTGCCCCATGAAGGTGAGATGGGTCTATATATACGTTCGCACAAATAAAATATTGATTACAGTAAAAGCAAGTTTAAAATTGCACGTATTGAGAGAAAGTTACGTTAAAGTTTTAAATATAGTATGATATTTTAGTAATCGTAGTGATCGTGTTTTAATAATTTTTGCGCCACATATAACATTAAAACGACGACGCAAAAACAGAAAACCATTAATATGCACAAACTACAACCGGCACTGGTGTGCTAGGGGGATAAATTTTCGATTCGATTAGGGCGAAACCAAACCAAAAACAAAAACCTCTCCTAACAGCAAAACCGGGTTGCTTAGCTGCACCGTCGGCTTCCAACTGAAAGATGCCTATACGACCCGGGATTTCGGAACTCTCAAGGGAGAGGCAGCGGTGCATCTAGTCCCAGGGAAACAATTAGATTAGCAGGCCTCAGGCAGGCTTTGCAGGGCGTTCGGTCTACCCCTTTCAGTGGTGCACGTGTCTAGTTTCGTGGTATGAATTATTACAAGTTGTGCTAGGAGGGTCAACCCCTATGGCTATGTATAGGTAATAAGGTCTACTCAACATTCTCCAGCTATCACTCAAGCAGCATAGAAATTTTTGTACCTGAACTGAATTGTACGGGCACACTGGCAGTAGTGTAACATTGAGGGATTAAAGTAAAATGCCTGCATTGCCATTCTCAATATACTAAACCTCCAAGCCTTAAAGTTAAAGTCCTTACAGAAGCCATATACAAAAATAACACTTAATCGGGGCTGCCGCCCCCGAACTCCCGCTCTAAAGGTGTTCATTTTACCTAACGTTATAAACTGCATGTGACATAAACATGGCATGGGCCAAAACAGCCAAATGTCGCGCGGCATGGTCAATTGTACTTTCATAACAATATTGGTTTTATAATATTAACATCTAAAACGTTAAGTAAATTCGGGGTGACATAATATTTTTAAGCTTCTTTTTTTTTTAACATTAGTAGCTATCCACGTGATGCGCAAAGTGGTGACAAACGCCACGTGAAGATGTTAAATTTACTGAAATCTAAATTTCGTTTTTTTAGTGAGCAAAGTTCAAATTTATTAGTTTCGTACTATATATTAATTTTGTCTAAGCTTTCAACATTGTTTTGCATAGACGTTTGGTAAAATTCTCGACTTTTGGTATATCACATGAGTAAAAGCTTGGTTGAATTCCGACATCTAAAAATTTAGGATTAATGTAGGTGATATCCGTATTCTGTTCATCAGGTGTCTCCCAAGGCTGTTTTTTGGGTCCGTCTTTGTTTTTATGTGCTAATGATATTGCTAGTGTGCTGCCTAATGTTAACTAAGATTTTTGCTGATGTGAAATTGTATATCCAATGTCGACCTAATGATTCCGACCAAACTTTACCACGGTTACGTATTAGTAGCTCCTCTTGTGAGGTTTGTACGAAGCCTTCCGGACGGCTAGGCCCTTATGTTTATTTCAGTACCTTAACCTCTTCCTTAGATATACGCTAGTAGTTTCCTTAGAGTCAACAGCGTCCGGACGGCTTAGTGATGGATCCTAATAACTATTACTTTCCCTTTTTTGGCTTCGTACGAAGCCTTCCGGACGGCCTTATCTTACGTTTATTTGATTAGCTTATCATAGGAATAATATAAATTAGTATATACCGAAATAAGATACCTATTTGTGAAGCAATTACATAGTTTACTATCTATTCGTAGAAAGGCTAATTTAGTTTAAATACTGGAAATTGCGTGCGACTTTTATACATGGAAGTAATGTTCGACACCATTCATTGTAACCCAAACACCAGAATCAAAGTATGAAAACGATCCGCAATACTGATAAGTAAATCTACCAATCGTATAGTAGGTTCCGCTTCGAAATCCAATTCAAAAAGAATAAGTCAATTAGCTAAGTGACCACTATCAAACAGAAAATAACAATAACCAGTAAATCGAAAACGATATAGTGAAGAAATCACAGTTCAGGGCGCTATAATAGTCAAATTCCTGATAATTGCGAGCTGCGTAACAAAACAAGCCGCTTATTGCACGAAAGCCGAACCTAAACTGATAAGCTGATAACTGAAAAACTGTTAAGCTAACACATGTTAGCTAGTAAGACAAATGAATGCTAATTATGCAAATTAGCACTCGTTTATAAACAAACCGAAAACAAAAGAAAAAACAAAGCCCGAGACAAAAATGGGATGGAGGGATATAATAGAGAATTTGGTGACCAACCCTGGGTTTTTAGGAATTTTCAGGATTTTGGGCGGGTTTGCACCGGGAACCCTCTTGGTAGCGTGGTAGACCCCTAACAACATGGAAAAACCTTGTGATCGCTCACTTTACGGACTTATGTGTTGTCGATAAGTCGCTGAAATGTAATAACTATGAAATTTCATGCAGGGTGGCTGCATCCTTGAAATGCCTGGAAAATTGGAACTCTTCTTGGATATTTTAGTCCTGTAGAATAAACATTTCTTAAAAATAACATTTTTGATTTATATAATCTATTTTGTCTTGTGTTCAGTCGTCCACAAATTGTAATTTGGCTTCAAATTTGCGCCGTCTGATCCAATGCTGACGGGAACATATCGGTGACAGAGATGTCTTCGCCCTAAACATTTTTTATAAATTATTTGTTACAAAAGTGACAACTATATTGTTGCCAACGTTCATGGGTTTGTTTTTATAGCGGAAATACTGGCAAAACAATGTTAAGAATGATTGAAAAATACCTAAGGATATTTTTGGAAGGCAATTAGATTGATAGTAGAATGCGTGAGATGTATTACGATTTCAGGTGCTGCGTATCTCCACAGTGCAGTTTTAACCGTTGAAATAGTTTTCATTTTTTTACCTTATTAAGTATATTATTAAAACGATTCATTAGTTCGGTTACTCAACAACAAATGTTTATTAACTGTACATGCCAATAACCAAGCAGTCAGCGTAAGGATAAACTAACCAGTTTGTGATATTACGAATCTTTTAGGAATATTCAGTAGTTTTGTACCTTTATCTTTCTGTAAAATTATGGTTATGCGAGGGTTTAAAATTTATTTTATCGAAGGAGGCATATCGAGCTGGAAGTGTGAAATTATTATAGGTCAAAAATGCGGCATATTTGGCTGGGAAATAAGTTTTAAATGCAGCAGTTGAGCCTAAGTACCAAAGTCTGATTTGTGATTTGATTATATATGCTATAAGCTAATATATAGTTCCAGTTGTTAAACAAGGACCATATTGTTCATTTGAGCTGTATTAGGTACTAAAATATTGTTTAACAACAATTTGGAGCTCACATAGGTAACTTTGGTTTCGAGAATATCACATTTTAACCGCAAGGTTATTTTTGAGTGTAGATCAGGACAGAATCGCTTCGTTGCTGGAAACACAAAATGAGTTTATGTCGCTCGCTCTGTTAACACATATATTGTGTTCCATGAAGAAATATGCAGGCGCATTTTTATATATATACCGGTGTTTCATAAGCAATGCACAAATATAGCTTTTATCTTGGCATTTGACCCAGCTTCCTCGCTATATATATATACTGATTATATATATGTTCAGCAAAGTTAGTGTGAAGCAGAATTAAATAGGATTTATTATTAACTAATAATTTTGTTATAAAACTGCTTAGTAATATCGAGATGTCGTAAGTATTTTTGACATTGTTTGTTTGCAATAATTTGATTAGTATGTAAGATGTGTGCAGAAAAATGAGAAAACGAACCATTGAAACAACAAATCGCAACAAATTTACCTTGAGTGGATTGTAAAAAATGATTATATCTTGAAGCTAATTAAGTTTGATTCAAGTTGATTTTATTTTTCGTTTTTGTAGCCAAAAGCGGTGTGATTTAATGTTCCAAAAGACTCTGAATTAAATGTAGTAGCGTAATGGTGTAAATGAAACAACGTAGATTTGACTCTGTTATCGAAAATAATCTTATTTTGTGGGAACAGCCAGAATTTTGTGTAAATTTTTCCAGAATTTTATAGTTGAGCATTCGACACATTATCTCATACTGGGCTTTGTATATGTATCTGGCCTATCCTAGCAGAATATGACGTAGTCCTAGGTATCCCGACATTCTTCAGGTTCTCTATTTCATGCCGACCTGGTGTTTTTGTGGACCATGTCGAGCTGCTAATACGATCGGGAAACTTGACATTAGTACCCTAGCTCATAAATGTAAAGTTTAATTGTGGGTTCAGGTTTAAACTTAGGCTTAGAGTGAAAATTGTCATTATTTTAGGAGGAAACTTGATATCAATCATTTTGTCTTCCCCAGATTATGCTCCAACATATTCTATGTGCTTTCCTGTGCTTGCTAAAATAACGAATTTTTCCTTGACTAAAATAAAGAAATTTTCTCTGTTTTGGCAAATAAATACATATATATATCTATATATATAGTGGACTAAAATCGCTAAAAAAGTTTTTTCCTGATCAAATATCCATAATTTCAGGCAATCGTTAGAAGTGACAATTTTTACCGTTGTCTGGCAGTATAATACTTTATGATCCCTAATTAATCTGGACGGACCGACAGAAATGAACTGCGGTAATCAGCCCAGTTTACGACCTCAGTCATAATTTTGGTTGTTTGAAGAGGCATGTAAATTGAACATCAATATGTTTTAATTCTATTGTAATGAGTGAAGCAAGCGAAGCGAGGAATTCGTACTAGCCGAGACAGCGGTAAAATAGGCTATGTCCGTTATTCGGTTTTAGGGTGACACACATAACTCAACACTTGGGTTGGGCAGATTGATTAACGCAATTACTCTTTTGAAAGCATAAAATCTATCAGTCAGAGAATCGATTCCAACATGTTCCCCTCGCAACAGCAGTCTAAATGGCTTCGAGTCCTCAAATGGCTTTGAAAATCATGTTATTTATTTTCTAACCATTAGCAACTGTGACCGCTAATGACAAAATCATTTCTATTCATTAGCATTTGTGAACGCCAATGATAAAACTGTTTCAGTTCATTAGCAATCGTGAACGCTAATGACAAAACATAAACTCCAATGGCAAAATTGTTTTTATTCATTAGCAATAATGAACGCCAATGACAAAATTCATTAGCAATTGTGAACGCCAATGATATAATCATTTTTATTCATTACCAACCCAGTGAATCGTGCATGTTTGTGGATTGCGCACCCGCATAATTGCCAACGATTTTGTATTTAAGTCCAGAAACAAAGTGGTTTCGAGTTTTGTCAAAAATATTAATTTTTTGTTTTGTCATGTGTTATGATCTGATAAACATTAATTTTGTATTGTAGTGACGATAAAAAGAAACATCAGGAAGAATTAGCCACAGCAATTTTAAAGGATAAAGCAAAGCCAAATCGGCTAATTGTTGAAGAAGCAGTAAACGATGATAATTCAGTAGTCGCTCTGTCGCAGGTTTGTACAAACAAGCAATGTTTTGTGCTTTTCAAATGGATTTAAGCTTTGGTTATTTTCTGAGTATAGTGCAGCCACCACGTGAGTGCTGAGCTGAGCGGTTAGTTTCCAACTTTTCAAATATTGAATAGGGGAAACGATGTGTATATACAGCAGAACACTACGACAGTTAGCTCGCGCAGCGATGCTAAATGGATGGAAGGTTCAATAGTTAAAGCTCAATGAATGTCTATTAGATTTGGTGTAAACAATATGGAATAGATATAACAGAATGTATTTTGACCCCTAAATTCGATAACAAAATAATGTCGATTCGTTAATGAAGCATACGCCGAGTTTTAAATGCCACATATTTATTCAAAGTTCCAGGAATTCAGCTATTCCTCAGCAATACATTAAGAACTCGATGTTTGTTTCTAGTACATGTCGATTTTCAGAGATTTTTAGCCATATTGGAGGCACCAGTGCATGGAACATTCGAGGACAAACAACACAAGTACCAGCAACTGGTTTCGGTTGTATTCAGGGGTTTTCTATGTCAACATTTTAAAATTGTCAAGTTCATAGTTCAGTATTTTTGCGCCATTTGTAGCGTCTCTGACTAGTAAGTACTACATAACTTAAAGGCATAAAACAACGAAACCTGTGCAATTAATGACTCAATAGTTAATAGTTAAGCCCATCGCCCGTAACCAAAATGCAAGAAATTAACTTGTAAAGTGTTTGAAATTTTTTTACACTTTATTTGCTAACATTGGCTGGGGTTGGTTTCGAAAGTAACTATTTTACTCAGCCAGTTTTATAGTATATTGTGAGATCTTTTGTATGGTCACCTAGCTAATATTTGATTCGAAACTCTTCTGAAAACCGTCTAAATGAAATTATCTAGATGATTCGGTATGACGTGACAGTGAGGACAGATTAAGTCAGCATCAATTTTTCGAATTTATCGTCAACGAGAATTTACAAAACCAAAAACTAGATACCGTAGGCACAATTGTTCGTATATATATTTTCAAAAATTCTTCGCAACTAATCCTGTGATCAACTACAGGAGAGGAAATATATTTTTTTATCAACGTTATTCGACGAAGCTCCGCTTCCTTTATTAATAACCTTATACTTTTTTATCATATTGTTGACGACCCATATTAGCGAGTGTTAGGCCGTGGTCCGTTCGAACTCTGTTCACATTATATCCGATTGAATTTTTGTAATTATTTAGTTTGTGTGTATTTTGTATTTATTTTTTGCACTACTTCATCCGCATCGGATCCAAAAAAGCTGTGCATGCTATTTCGGATCAGATGCAGTGTGCACACCCGGGGTGGCTCTAGAGGGGGCGAGGGGGAGGGCGAGGCCAAGGATCGGCTTCCCCCCCGCGAGCTCCCCCCCTCAACACCGAGCCCTCCTTTTTCGCAAAAACAACCTCTTACAATTTACGTTTTTTTCAAAAAATTGACCCCTTAAGGGGTCATAAGCAGAAAGTTCTAACTCATATACACGCATATCGTAGGCTAAACGATCAATTATTTGATCACCAAACCTAAAATATGCGTGTATACTATTATATATTATGGCCAAAAACTGAAAAAAAACCAGCGCCATAGAGGTATGTTGGGACATCTGAAAGAAAAATGTATTAGTTTATAAAATTACTGACCCCTAAGAGTAGTAGCAACATTTTTAGGCAGACGTTCTGCAAATAGCGAAAAGTAGTATCTGAAAAGACTTTATATATATAATTCGTCTATTGCACTAGTTTTGGTGCGTCAACAGAGACTTAAATTTCTGATACAATGACCCACAAAGTTTAGTAAATTAGCTGTATACAATGCACTAATGTGCAATTTGATACCCAATGTCAATATTGTGAGGGGAATGTTTTTGGACAGTGGACATTACTCGAATTTACGATTACGAAATTCAAAAAATTTAAAAAGAATATTCAAAACTTGTCGGATGTTGAGCTGTTGAGTAACGTAACAATATAAGATAAATGCGTGAATTATTATGTCAGTATCAAATCAAACGTTTTTTATATAAAAAAATATATATGTTTTTAAAAATTTTATGATTTTCAAGATATGTTCATTTGTTACGAAGCTCTGAAATATTATCTTTATAAGTTTCTGTAAGAAATGTCACAACGTTTCATTTTATAATGCACGTAAAATACATAAGTGTCGAAAACTAGCAGGAATATAGCATGGAATCTGGATGTTTCTGTAACAACCTAAGTATTTTATAGTACGATATTATAATATAAGGACTGGTTATACGTATCAACAATTGTCGGAACTACCATTTCCAAATTACTAGACAGACAACTTAGAATTTAGATAATTATGATTACTGGTCGTAAGTTATCGTAATCAAACTTTGTAGCGTTTGGGTCACTCCCCCTTCCAGTTACGAGCATGTATGTATCATGCCTTACTTGGCCTGAATTTACTGTTTTACGGTTTTTAGTGATTTTAATTTTGTTAACAGTTATATAGCAATATTAATTTTACATGAACACTAAGTGAACACAAATACATTTAATATTGCGTCTGTTATCAAAGATCACAAAACTTTATGGTAAAGGCATGGTAACAGGTCAAGCGCTAGCAACATACGGATAAACAGAGCTGCAGAGCTAAAAAATTTGGTGAATGGTACTGCGCTGAGAAGCCCACGCGTAGGTGTCCTGTTAAATGTTAATCGCTTGAACCTGTTATTTTACAGTTTTTCATGTTTTCTTATTTGAAAACGTACATGATATCGCAATATTAATTTTGTATGAATACTGGAGCGAACACAAACGCGTTTAAACTTTACATATGCAGCCCTACACCTTGACAGATTTAGGGGACACAAATTGGCGAATTTTGCGTACATAAGTTTGATGCTCAGTTTCGAATGCAATATTCAGCCGCAAAATTTTTATATTAACTGGTGGTTTTCTTAGAATTATTAGAAAGATGCTATGTAGTAAACTCTAATGAATCTTCAAAACCTAAGTGTTTACTTGCTGTTATATTTGTGCATAGGAATATTGCTCAATTTTCTCCATTTTTTGTAATTTAGTCGGGCTATACTTAAACGTTCCTTAATTTTTGTTAATTTGTACCCATTTTTCTTAATTTTTTCCAAATAATTTGCCAATCTTCACGAAATTTTATTTTACTATTGCTTGGGAGGGTACAAAGGGTCTTTGGACAGCTTCAGGAGGGATAATCACCCTACCATGTAAGTTTGCATGATTTACATTTTGCTATATCTTTCTAACTTAAGTTTCCTAAATTGACGTAAGACCAGTACACTCGTAGATGTTTGGGTTTTAAGAAGTTTTAACAGCAGCGTCTTATATTTTTAAGACCGTATTATATAGCATAAAGTATTGATGCGTAGTCTAAAAGCTCCAACTTTTTGTCATTGATGCACCGGAGCTATGTTTGAATATTAGGATATGTGTATTTGTGCGTGACTGAATGTGTCACGCATGTTTTACTTAATTACAGTATTCAACCAACGCCTAAAACAGTTTAGCCGTTGCATGATTAAAGACATATGGATAATTAATTTCGCCATTAGTGGAATTTTAGCATTTTAGAGAGCGAGCAGTTTTTATGTTCCTGCAATGCAGCTCGAAATTGAAGTTTCATTTTAAACAGAAATAAACATTATATGACTCGTGTTCTGCTTAAAAGATAATTAACAATCATTCAGCATCAAATGTTTACACTATATTGGTTGCAATAAATATATTACCAAATACGGTTGTCAAAAATTGAATTTACGAGTGAGAATACTGGTTATATATTTAGAAATAAATCGCGTTTACAACTGTTTTACCAGGGGTAATACCAAACATTGGTTCGGCAAATATGCACTTGTCCCTTTTAGTTTCTGGACCTAAAACATGTTCGGAGACAGTCATCTAGGCTTTTTGATATAAATCTTAAAAAAATTGACAATCAAGTTTCTCCATTTCCATATATATGAGTTAGCAAACCCAATAATTTAACTAGGTACCTGGCGGATTTATATTTTAGCACTATTAGCAATATTATTTTTTTGCAAAATGATATTCCTATAATTTATAATTCGGCAATCCATTGGTGCAAGTGGCTTATTGAAATTCCGTTGGTAGTAATGAACTGTGGCAATATATTATTTACTTACATTGTTGTGTAACGGGTGGGGAACTCAAATCACCTGAGCCTATGGTAAAGGATGTCTTCATCGTTTGTTTGATTACTGTGGCTAATGAGGAGTAGATTTTAAGTTCGGGGAGTTTAAGGTGCGGTGTATGCAATTTATGGCATCCGTTGGCATCATAATCTTGTGCAACCGAAGGCAAGAAATAAAGTTACGGTTATGCTGTTTGCATTAGTTTCGGCAGCACAGTTTGAACAAATATAGGTGTTCACCGTTAGATTTGTTCAAGAGGTAATTACAACCATTAATTGTCTGCACCCCTATTAAAATTTTGAAGGTCATATTTATCAAAACGGTTCGAGAATTTGGCATTTAATAATAAAAACAATACAAGCTTTGTGTCAGCAAAGTATTAATACTAACGGGAGTCTTTGTATCTTTTTAGTCCTTGAATGTTAATTGCCTAATCATATGCAATGAAAAATAATTGAATAGAAAAATGTTTAGTTTTAAGTTTTGTTACATTTATTAAACGGAGAGCATAAATTTGTCATAATAACTAATACCAAATGTTTACATTCTAAGGTTAGCTGCTGTGCAAAAAACGTTAATCCCTCGAACCATTATTAGGTTACAAATATGTGCAGCGAATTTAGCACTCGAAGGTTGTATATTTTAGCGATTAACGAATTTCTGAGATGATTCTAACATCGAAAAACCATGAAGAATAAGTATAACCCTATTACAGATGCACTATGTAAATTTCGGAAACCTCAACCGTTCACGTGCACGATGATATCAACTTTAGTTTGGTTATGTATTGAGATGACAATTTCTTTGCTATATATTCGAGAAAATGTTGCAACAGAGAACGCACAACATGGCATGTCGAGATCGCTGGAGTGGATGACGACACCGCTAAAGGAACAGGTAAGCGGCACGCTGCAATGCGTAAGAAGCAGCAAGCGAACAACTGTAGTTTGCAGTGATGCCTATTTAAAACAGGTTACATAAATTTGGTCAATCTCCATTTTTAAATTCATTTATATTATAAGGCAGATCCTTAGCCTTAAAGAAGTAAACGCGAGAAATAGACAGAAAAATTTTAATTTTTAGAAGTTATATAATACTGAATAATGAACAACAATATGCAACACAATCATAGCATATATTCAATTTCCTCGTATGAGTTGGTTGTAGATGAAAAGAATATTCTGTGCGTTCAGACTAACGGGATTAGACTTGGATCCCACATCCTGAAATCTTTTGCTGCAAAACGTCATCTACAATGAACTAATATTAAAACTGTGCCATATATCACCATATTCAGCTTGATTCGAAATTCTTTGAAATTAAGTAAAGTTATCAGGCAGTAAACTAACAATACTGCATTTGTATCCAAATAATAAAATTTATTTTAGTCATGTGGCGCTTGTAATAAGGTAAACAGGAAAACCACGTTTAGATAACGGCCGTGTCTTCGGAAAATGGCGAAGAAACTGTATCGATATGCGTTCACCGGAGCGGTACCGAGCTAAACAAATGTGCAAATAACAAGAAAGATGCTGTTGAACAGTCTCGGTTATTTAGTAGATTTGTTCTGCTGAGCCTCATGATTATTTGCTGAAATTTGACACTTTACAAATTTTGTCGACGATTTATTTTACGCCTTTTAAAATATGAAACGGTTTGAAACATTGTTTGTTTACAAAATCTATTGACAGACTGATGTATATAGCATTATTTTTAGACCGCTGTGCCAAAATAGTGTAGGGTTATCACTCTTACCTATTCCCTTTACTCATCTTTTTATCTCTATACCTATCATGTCTATATATAGTGACATACATAACTCAAATAATGTCAGCTAATAAATTGGGTATATTTTCGTTAGCCTATTCATGCTCGAATTAATTTGTGTATCGCGCAATGTTTGACAAACTTAAGTGGATGCCAGAGATCCAACCGGGTTGTATCAGTGAAAGCGGTGTACACGAGCCGTTTTATAGCCATTAAATAATAATGCACGTTCATACGTACATAACACGACCAACTTGGCTAACACAACAAAACGTATTATGCGATGGATCCATTTGGACCCAGTGAGAGTGAAAGTGTTATACCAAATAATATCTCGATGTGCACTTATGCGAATATATATGCATTAAAACTGGAATAAATATAATATATTATATGTCCAGGATCATTATAGAGTTTTATCTGAGCACAGTTTTAACGCCAAGAAAGTCTACATGTTAAAAAAACACACGTATATTTCAGTGTTTTGGGACCTACACCTTTTGAAATAGTCAAAAATCAGAGAGCCTGGTATCGACAGAGGCGTCTCTCCTTTAATTCCTGCGTTGCTTAATAAGTTCGTGAAGATAACCATAATAAAATGCCCCATAATTTTATGTGGCATTAAATACTAGGAAATAGGTGACGACGGTTATCTTAAAATCATCTTGGTCGCTTCCTAATTCTATCCTAATAAACTAAGGCTGCTTAATGCCACATAAAATTGATTCAGTCATAAATGATAAATAACCTTACACATCTGTCGACTGAAATTGAAAAGCTACCTTTTCAATCATTCTGTTCAAGGAGTTGTGCGTAAAGGTTGTAGCTGTTCTGCGTGAAATTACATACACTGCAAAAAGCTGAGTAAATGTAGAATTTACTGTCCCACGCTGCACTGTGTATTACAAAAATATGTCGAAATTATAGTCTTAACGATATATTCAGCTCCGTTTCTTTACGTGAAAGCAGGTAATCCCATTTTATCTTATAATTACAGTAATAACTTATGTGCCGTAAAATTTTTAGGTAAATTAGATCACAACTTGACGCGTTATAGTTTATAAACGTAAAATTTACGTTCATATGCACCTGTAAAGTAATTTAGTGTATGGTATTCCTTCGCATGTGAGTTTTTAGTTGTGGTTTTTGGCAATACACGAGCCAGTTAACGTCACATGCACTATCAAAATTTGAGTTAAATCAGTTTACTTAAAACTAAGTTACATCTGATAACAGCAGAATGTTTCTGATTTATAAAGAAACATAGTGTTCTTCAACCCCTGCGCCCGAGCAGGCGTGATATATATAAATCAATATACTTGCAGTCGAATAGAAGAAGAAAACTTACTGTATAAAAATCATCAATATTTCAGGTCCTAATGTGGCGTTCACGTTATAATGTCCTCAGTGTTTGGAACCAGTGTACATAACATTGTGTCAGGCACATTGTCAACAACAGGGTGCCTTAAGCAAAAGCATGTTTTTTTAATTTTTAAAACGTAGCTAGCTAAGAGTATTGCCAGCTTCGACAGTGTTAAGCACATCACGTCTTTTTGTAGTTTTATTGACAGTGTGTGGCACTATTTCATTAACGTTCATGTGGCTTAGATACAAACATCGAGAATTTCAGAAAAACTACACCTCGCAGTTTACTAATAAACACCTTTAGCTGCAGACGGTGTTTGTTACTGTTAATTCGCACCAGATTGGTAGCTAAGGGTGTATAAAACACTGTAAAGAAAAATGTAGTAGCTAAGGGTATGTCGTACACCCTCGGCAATTGATGTACAGCAAGGGTGTCATCCTCAGTAAGATCGCGACGACAGTTGGACAAAAATTCCAACGTGAACGCGGCAAAATATATAAAGTACTTGTATTAAATTATCGCGAATTCGTGCTATATCATATTAGTCTCCAAAACACTGAACTAAGTGATTACACCTACGAATGTATATTGGACAATGAAACTTTATATTTTTGATTTTGAACAATTTATGGTGTTTGATTTAACATGATATCAACCACATTCAGAATCTATACATAATTCTTATTTGTATAGTTTCCTTGCCTAGAACATAACATAGCATTCAAGAATGTGAGTGCTGAAATTTACACAAATTAACCACATTTCGCAAAATTAATGTCTAGTATTGCCTAGGGTAAAGCCCAACATTTCCATGGCTGATTATCTCTAAGTGTACAACCAAAATTTAATATTTTAGAATAGATATCGTTTTACGAAATTCATGGTATTTTGTTCGGGATTTGCTAAATTTTCTATATGTAAACCAAACTTTGCGTAACGTCGCGCTAAGAAATTTTCCATTTATTTCTCCCGCAATTATATTTGAGCATGAAAGACAGATTGTCGGTTGTCATTTGTGTCAGATAAATTATTATCTTATGGTTATTCCAAAACAGTTGTAGTAGAATAACTTTAAGTATTAGGTTAATAGAAAAATATTGGATGCTATTTATGCGTTATTGTAATTTTGTTTTAATTATTGATTTGAAAACATCTGAAAATGTACGCGTCAAAATATTTCGCGTTTGCAAGTGGCTTTTAGACGTTCTATATTTACGCTGAAACATGGAGTTGCGTAACAGGTTTCAAACATAATTATGTTTGAAATAAACGCTATTACAATTACTGCCATGAAATAAGCTTATTTTCTATTATGACGCCAAATAAGAATTCTTGACACATTAAAACATGTTCAGCAAATCGGCTTAATGCAAAAAGACCTTGATAACGCGTAAAATTCGAACTTACAATATTTGCACGGGAAGTAGTGTACGCGGTACAATTTCACAATTTTATGGATGAGAAAACTATTTAAAAATATGCAGAAATATTTATTCTTTAGTAATGTACATAAACCCTGCATATGGAAATGCTGTATCAGGAAATAAATAACTGCAATTGGGTGCCTAATGCATTCTCTATTATATCTTTTTATAGCTTAAAATGGACTTGTTCAATTTAGAATATTTATTAGCTGAATAGAAATAATGTAACTGAAAGCCACGTTAAGATATTCATCTGCTTTTGACTTGAGAACAACTTTTACGCTTTTTGGGGTAAGAAATCTGAACTCCACTTATAGGACACACATCAAAGTGCTTCCGAGATTTCACACTTGGTTTTCGTCCCGTTCATTAGCAAGAAATGTGTGCCTTGATTAATTTATGATTTTATGTACACAACATTATGTAAAGTTCTATACATTTGTATTAATTTATATTTAAGTTCTATAAATTTAAATAAATTTTTATCAAAATGAAATGTATACATCATTGTACGTGTATAAGCTTGCTTGAAACAGTTATAGCTGAAGGCTGAGTTATTATGTAAGCTTATAGAACGAGTGCCGAACCGATTCATGTTAGCAAGATTAGTGTTTAATAATTAATAAGATATTGAAAGAAGCGGTGGGTAGCTGCCGTTTACTCTATTTGGTGCTAGTGTAAACATGAGAATATAACCAGATGACATTCTTTTTACATAAATGATATCGCATAGTCAAAAATGTAAGTCTTAAAAGTTAGTCTTAATTATACATTCTTCACATTTTTTATGATGCGCTTTGAGCTATGGAATTTAGCGTTCTAAAAACATCTTACATCCCTTTTTCCTTGTTCCTGTACCTGTAAACAGATTCAGCAGACTGTGTGACAGAAGACAAATGTGGATCAAGTGGATCAATACTGATTTCTATTAACTACACGTTCAATCGAATTGATATAATACGAATCAGCTATATTGACAGCTTCGTATATTTGATAATGAAAAGAGTTTGCAGCATTTGCATTGCGCATTATGACCGCGCATATCTCAATCATAAATCGAAACTGTGGTTCAGTGAGGCCTGGAATCTCCTTTCTCCTACCCAACGAGGCCATGGTCTATACCCTTGAGACTACCACACTACCACTCCGTTGAGCTAGGCACCCCCGTGCTTCGAAAGCGCTCGGAGAATTTTACAAACAATAGGGCAAATTTGGGAGAAACTTGGCAAAAATGAAGGTGCGACAGACGGGGTGCCAAAAATCGTCAACTCTTTAACTTTTTGTCACCACCCCTGGCATTTATTTGACGAATCTTGCTGCTTAATTGGACAAGCCGAAATTATCACTGCTGTCTTTAAACGCTAAATGTCGATGCTTTGTGCTAACTGAGTTTGTTGTGAGTTGTATTATATTCGAATGTGCTCTGTTGCCCGCTCGCGTTGCCATTTTCTTTCAGGAACGAGTTTTTGTGCCCAATATACTGCGAAATTACGCAAATTTGCTTAAAAATACGTAACTTTTACAAATGTACATCAAACTGCCCAACAAAATTTTCTGCCACAACCTCATTTTTCATTAAAATTATTAATGAAGAAATACATTGAAAATGTTGAATAATCTCGGGGTCTCTCGTTCTGTTCCTCATTCTCTTTTCAAACAACGAGCAACCTACTTTTTCTATGTATAATATACATATAACTTATACACATATGCTCTACCATGTTCATACTCTTAGAATAAGTAGAATGACCTGGGGAGGCCCATATTCACTCTCATATGCCAAGTGGGAAAATCGCCCTGTATGCTGACGTTTTCATATTTTAGACACTGTTGACAGTCCTACAAGTATTTTCAGGTAATAAAACATCGTTAATAAACGCGGCAGGGTAGGCTAGGCCAAGGGTAATTAAAAATTTCTCCGGCTCCCCAATTTTTCCTCATCATCTTCACTATTTCCTACTATATACGGCTTAAAATTTTTGTAATTTTTTTATTTTCGGTGCGCCGTCAAAGCTTGGGAAGCTGTGGCAATCATGGTTAAGGGGGTTCGATATTTAGGAGGTAACACCTACTCCCTATAGACATATTCATATGCATAATCACAATTTTACGCATAGAAAGATTTATACAGAATTGATCAACATGATTTAAAAATGCTCAACTTGTTTTAATAATACGGAAATTGTGCATAGCCTTCGCTGACGAAAGAAATCACTGGCATCGAGCGATAGCCCCTATATAGCTCTCCTGTTTGCGCATGCTGCTTTCGTTCGTACAATCCGGGTTCGATCCTGGCACCGACTTTAGATTGTCTTACACTGCGCATACACAAGCTAGTTTGGGCATGAAACAGCTAATCTGTTGCTGTAGAAATTAGACTGTGTACTAAATAGCGTTGAACACACGAATGCCGGCATTATGAGTCGAACCTGGAGCGTTTAATTTGCAAGACACGCTTCTAAATCACTATGCTATGGCGACGCTGTTACTCCAATCGTTAACGCTAATCACTATACAAGCGTATAACAATGCGTATCCAAATCTACAGTAAGCAGTTACCTGTGTTAACGCACTTTTGACTTTTCTATAACGTATACAGCTGCCATAGAGCAAACATATGCACAAATGGATTAAATAAATGAAACACATGGTCATTTTTAATTATGGTGAGAAATGTTTATGGGTATTGATTTGTCTTTTATGTTATCTTGGATATTCGATAATGGAATATTGCTTTGTATATTTTCTATTGTGTAACTTCCATCATGATTTTTTCTTATAAGTTCTAATCTCATCCTGATCCCAAATTGGTAGTACTACGCAAAGCATGCGGAACAACGTGGCTTTTTTCAATCATATATAAACATAAGGAAAAGCCGAATCCTTATATTCGGGTTGCAGCTATTTTACTTTCGCGCAGCCCCCGCAAAAATATATTAATCTTCCCATTTTTACCTCATTTGCACTTTTTTAATTTATATCAAATTTTACTATTATAACTTTCATATATCTTCGCAGCAGTCAGCTAATCTGTAATATTGCTTACGAATTTTATTGTACGTCGTTCCAGTTGTTTCTAGTATAAAGCTAAATTTTTACTTATAACTGAATTTCAAAGCAATATCTCAGTTTAATCGCTCGCAGAATGTGATTAAGCCTAAAGTTTACACATGTGGTAGCGGCAGGCTTGGGTTACTATCGAATTGTAATTACTACTAAACCGTCTACTCACTCAAGCTCGAAAACAATATCGCATTTCACCGACGAGATATCAAGATTAAACATTAGGTTTAAGATTAAGCTTTGCTATATGTTGACTCGTCGTAGGCGTATGATTGCTGTCTTATTCAAGAAACAGGTTGTGCTTAAAATTATGCATAATGAGTCGGGTACCATAAAATGATATTATTAATGATAGTTTTGGGGACACAGCCGCATCGATAGCTAACAACTGAAATATCATTACACTAGCTTATGTTCGTAGCTCCAATATTAAGTTTGAACATTACATCGCTAACGGCATAAATGTTCGCTGTACAGTACTGTTATAATACTACTAATATCAAAGGGTCTGGCAAAATTACAAATGCAGCAAATGGTGGTCCTGTCACGGGACATACCTTAGTTTTCGATCATAAATATGGCAACACTGGCTGTGTTCCGATAAACACTTAACGATTGACGACAGGATAGTTTACATCTTTTATGTATAATTTCTTGGCGTGTGTACTTAGTATAATATTACAGTAAATCCTTACAATGATTCTGTCAGCAGTAGGATAAAGGGTTTACCAGTTCAGAGACGGTACTTAACCTCGATACTATTTAATATATTGAAATACTCTGTTTGTGTAATAAGACTTTCTGTAATAGTGTGTTAAGGCGTGTTCACGCGCTCAAACATTTTGTTCAAAGTTTGAAATAATTTTGAACTCAAATTCTGAGCAAAAAGTTTAAGCGTGTGAATACGCTTTTGTGCTCTTCCTGGTCGAAAGGTTAAAATGTAGGTTTGGGAAATGAGAAAAAATGGGGGTAATAAAGGCACCGCTTCTCAAAGCGAATAACATTGATCATTGAAATGGTTAAAATCTTTTGAACTGTATAATACAGGGTGACAAATCTTTGAAACACGGAAAATTAATTTGTGCCTTCTAGCTACAGCATTCGAGGTTATTGGCGAGATTTCGGATGTGTTGACAGAAGTGGGATTTAAGGTTTAAACAGGTAAGATTTTTCTCTTCATTTATTAGCAATTCCGTGCAGTTACAAGCACCATAACATTAGAATTTATCTTCGTTGGTCATAGGCTATACATGCTCAACGTCCATGTTCCCAGGGGAATGCGGTTTGTCGGAGGGTGTGGTCCTTTTTTTGGGCCTACTAAAAGGGAAAATAAACCGGACGCGGGGGTACAGTGGCATCTTCGGCGCCTATACGTCCAGTGCCTGCAGCGTCGGCAATTGAGATCTGCGCTGCGCCGGGCGTGGATGGGGGTCTGACGCCTCAGGGAGATTATCCAACTATGCCCTCCATGAGCAGGTATAGAACTTTATATTTGACTTGGACTTGCAAAATAATAGCAGATTTTGGTTCTTGCATGTGTTATACTTGATAATTGTATACCGCGTATTCTTGGCTGAATAACATTTCTTTAATTCCGCTGCATATATAACCAAAATTTAATAGCATTGAAAATGCATGAAATAGCTAACTGCACTTCAAAGGTTACACAATTTTTGAAACATGTTGTGATGCTGCTACATTGTTTTTCAATCTTTGTCAACTGTATATTATACCTCACATGATAGTACTCTTGTCGCAGTAACACTTATTCTAGTACTTTTCAGGGCATCAGCACCTTGGTCGCATGTATTTACATTATTTATGACTGCACGTTTAGCCTGGGACATTGTCGTTGAATAGTTATTTGAAAATTGCGGTTGACCTACGACCAGTGGTAAATTCCTCCGCGCCATTTGACAATGGGTTTTTTGCTTAAATGCAAAATTAAGATTATTAGTGAAAGAATGTGGATTACGTATTACGTCATCAACATTAAGAAACGGCAGCATCCTTCATTGCGCAGCAACATACAATTGTATTAAACGTAAACATTAGTGTGTGTAAATTCACGACTTGAAGTAGCTGTCAGAGCAAAATTCTGTGTTAGACTTTGAGTCTAAGAAGCGTTTTTGAAAACCGTACCTTCACAAATATTGAATTAATATTTATCATTCACTGAAACTAAAAACTTAAATCAGTTTTATTAAGGCAAGGATAATGCTGTACTACGGAAATGTTTTCAAGAGAGGTGTGTTTTCCGACGTTCAAGCATTGTTTTTATCTTCGAAGGTGTTCGAATATATCGCTACTGTTGTCACAAACACAGTTCAATATATTCAGTGAGTATTCAATGCTAGAAATATGCGATAAGTTTCCAAAATATAATCCAGGAATATCCTCAAAACCCATCGAAAAATAATGTTGAGGTTTCATATAGACTAGTGGCTTGTTTTTATATTAATCGTTCACATAGTCCTAGAAGAAATCCTTGTGATGTTTTTCAGTTTTACGGAAACATCAACTTAATGAGTATAAAGATGTGGTCTGATGCAGTGTTTAGCACTAAATACATGTTTTCGTTGATAGTGCACCAGCGCAGTATTAGTATTCGCCAGGTGATGTACGACAGATAAAATATGTATGCAAATAAACGTCTTATCCGTATGGTTGTGCTTTGGCTGGGATACATTTAGCATTGTGGGCTGGTTGCAAACTTGTTATATCACTAACTAGCTGTGGTTTGTATTAGTAGAAATTTTTGTTACAATCGATTGAATGTCTCAAATTTATTCACAACCTTCTTTAAAATGCGAGGTCCGTTTTCTGATATAAAAAATCTTCGCTTACCTGAATATGTTAATGTGTTTTTCAATCATTTGGCTTGGACTTTGTCCATTACAAACTAATGTGGCCCGGAAAACATCACAATCTTTTTAGAAATCAGAAACGAAGGAATTTCCGAACACAATGCTTGTTCCACGTTAAAGCATTCCAAATGTGCCCTTGGACTGAATTCATCTTTTATAAGTTTCCGCCATTTCATAGTCGTAGTACACCAACAATTTATATTCACATTCGATAAGAACAACTTTTTTGGTAATATTTTTTTCAACAACACAAAGCTGTCTTATTTAAAAAAACGTCGAAAAATTTTGAAATTAGGACAACACGACACTACGTCAGGACATCATGCAAATTTAGGGCATATAAGCTTTAACTTTAATACAATTATGCAAATAGCTAAGCCATAGCACGTAAAAGCGATGTTATTGCCGATGAAGTGATAACTTATTTCTGTTGGCACCTTGGACAACTTTATTGACATTTGACGACCTAATGTAGGTACCCGACTTCTAAAATAGTCATTCGTTTCAAAAATTCGAATACATACCTTAAGTCGGTCTATACGTTTTTATAGCTTGCAACTCTGAGCACAAACTTTCGGAGCATTGGTACGCGCGGGTACAAGCAAAGTAAAATTCAGGCCAATAGTACGTAAGATACTTAGCCATTCAGTTGTAATGTAATACCCTGCTTTTAAAGTTGACACTCCAGTTGTCACAGCATCCCAAACTTAGGTTAGGGTTGTATTATATTATTCGATTTCTAACCCTGCGAATTTGATCAAATATTTAAAAAAATTTAAGCCCAAAAGTAAATATGTAGTGCCAGCAGTACGTTTATCGAGAAATGTCAGTTATTTTTCCTTAAAGTAAATTAGTCACAGCAGTTTTTATGAGTAGAAAATATACCGACCTAAAAATTCAACACGATTTGACATCTGCAAAGTCTGACTAACCTGGAAAAAGCCACAATTTAGCAGATATGATAAATGGATACTTTATCTTAAACTAAATAGCAAGTTTAAACTGCAATATTTTTGATTTTGCGGTACACTAAAATTCTAAGTTTATGATATGTCAAAATTCAGCATCGTCGGTTGTATTTCCTGCATGAAATTATCATAGAAGTTAGGTTGAGATTGAAAGCTGAATTGGAATGTGGTCAATAAAACTGCCTCCTTAAAGTTGAACATGAATTACGTTGGTGAATAGCAGCATTCACATTTGCGAACATACTAGCCATGGTATAACTGATGTTTCACATATATTACTTGTATGGAGATTTTCAGCCGGCAGAAAATAGTTTTCTCCAATTCGTCACTGCATTTATCTTTTTTGGTTTCATAATATAAATTTTTACATATAAATATTTTTATATATACATTTCGAAGCTGTAGAAAGTAAAAACAGAAAAGTAAATTTCCTTTTAGAAACCCATGAACATGCGGGCACTTAGCCAGAACAACTCAGAAGGAGGCTGGAAGAATTTGGCTATAAGTTCCTTTCCGCGAGGGGCTGAGCTCCTGTCGTCATCCATTAGATACACTTCTGTGCACATGATACCGTAGTGTTCATTTATTAATGTCCAGCAAAATAGATATAGCTTAATTCCCAGAAATTAAACACAAGCTAAATATTGTGAAGCAATATTCCACATATACATTCGCATTCTGATATAATGTATGAGACTGTATGGAAATTTTGTACAAAAGTCGACAAGTTCGATAAGCTTTTCGTGTGTAGTTTCATTAAGCGTCAAACATAGAACTAATGTAATATGCCATTTGCAGTATTTATCAAAAAGCTTTCCGCTTAAAAGTAGAGCTGCATAGTGTTTAATGGTTATCGAAATCATTGCCTTCTTAAAACTATTGTATTACTACAATATAAGTACAGGGAAACAATTGTATACCAGGCTCATCTTTACCGTCGATTATGGTTTATACAAGTCTTTTCGACATTGTCAACGTGCACTCCAGAAGACCTCAGTTCAAACCAGTTCAGTGACGAAATCGCGAAAAATATTGCATCATTTGTGTATGCTGAATTATATATCGAGCGATTGCTTGCAATGTTAAACACTGGTAAAGTTGAAAATTTTATTTTCAGGACATCAATTATTTTTATAACTATCGAAAATCTTAATCTATTAAGCACAAGCCGAGACGTTTGCTGGATGCCTTTTTGACTGGCAACAAGATTCCAGAGGTCGGTTTGGTACATTCCGTTATGACCACATTGAGACAGTGCAATGCCGCTTCGGGCATTAAAGCACAGTCTCACAAAGGGTGAAAGCAATGTCACAACAAGATGGCTGCGAGAAAACAAAATTTCCGCACGGAAATGTATCATGGTTTGTCATCTAAAATTTGTACGTATGGTTGCGATCAGTTCAAACAGTTCAAACAGCGATTATGAACTGCCACAAAAGCAGACTACATCTGATATGGTTTAACATTGTTTTATTATGCTATGTTGCAGCAAGAAATGTAATACAAATATAATATAGAATCATGCCACAGGTACGTCACTGGATATTCCGTTTTCAATTCATAATACAACGCAGATGTACGCATACAGTCAAAATTCTTTCTGTAGAAACTTAGAAACTGATTTGTAATAAGAAAACGATCCTCTTCTCCTTCGCACAATTTCTCTAGAAGTGAGATAAGAAAAAGCAGAGCAGAAGGTTTTAGAGAATTTAAGCAGCAATTGTTGAGCGTGTAACTTCCGGGAAACAGATAGTATCATATGTCGCAGATTCCTGGATACCAATATTTTATTCCAATTATGCATGCAGCGAACCATGTAAACAAAATGTTCCAGCAGTTTAATAGCTATGCTAAAAGATAATAACTATATAAACTAAGCGCATAGGTCCAAAAATCCCCAACCACCGTGAAAATTTGCTTTAATGACACATGAAAGAAGAAGAAGCAAAAATCCCAAACAAAAAAAGAATTACAGATGTTAACGCCTAGCTATGTAACAAATTGTTTATTTATTAACTACCACAAAATATGACTCCGAACAGATTAGAAATTCCTTTGGAACGCGGACGCTTCAATCTGCAGCTTCGAAATAGCAAATAGTAGTAGAGACACAACCAAAGGACTGTATTTTTGCAGCAAAATAATATAATGGATTATCATTCCTTTCTACGAAGGTATAGATTTGGTAAAATGTTGAATATTTTCCTCGAATTTTGTGCACTCAAGTCCCAACGGTACTTTGGAATATATATCGCAGGTGCCGTAAGTCCGTCAGTTTAGGGGGTAGACTACCGGCTTTTGGCGGAGGAGAGGGTAGACCTCTTCCTATTTGGCCACACTATTTAAACCCTCGCCGATATTTTTACCTTCAGGTAAGGGGTAAATATGGCTTGGGATTCGGATGCTTAGGTGAGGTAAACCCCCTACCCCCTCATCGACACGTATGATATATTCCTATAACTAACAGCAGCGTTTCATTATTAATGATAACAGATCGTCACTTATTCACTGCTTTGTCAGTACTGTGTCGTTTCATGGTTTCAAGACTAGTGTAATGCTCTAAGACCAATGGATAGTTGCAAAACAGTAGAACGTGCATACTTTAGTTTCTCCATCCCTAGGAACGCTGTAAAATAGCAATAGAGCTTTATCTGGCTTGTTTCGTCGCACAGCTTTTGACGTTCTTTGGAGCAGAAATGATATTGTGCCTAGCAAAAAAATTATTGAATTGATCAATTCTATACTCTTAATGTGTCTGTATCATTGCCAGCGAATCTTGGGCGTTTCTTACTTAGCGTCTGTGTTTTTCGACAGCCCCCGAACTTTGTAGTTTCTATACTCTTAATGTGCCTGTATCATTGCCAGCGAATCTTGGGCATTTCTTACTTAGCGTCTGTGTTTTTCGACAGCCCCGAACTTTGCAGTTTCAATACTCTTAATGTGTCTGTATCATTGCCAGCGAATCTTGGGCATTTCTTACTTAGCGTCTGAGTTTTTCGACAGCCCCCGAATTTTGTAGTTTTTATACTCTTAATGTGTCTGTATCATTGCCAGCGAATCTTGGGCATTTCTTACTTAGCGTCTGTGTTTTTCGACAGCCCCCGAACTTTGTAGTTTCAATACTCTTAATGTGTATCATTGCCAGCGAATCTTGGGCATTTCTTACTTAGCGTCTGTGTTTTTCGACAGCCCCCGAACTTTGTAGTTTCAATACTCTTAATGTGTCTGTATCATTGCCAGCGAATCTTGGGCATTTCTTACTTAGCGTCTGTGTTTTCGACAGCCCCCGAACTTTGTACATTCCACTTCGCACACAATTAGTATTGTAATAATTATAAACAAGCATTTTTATGAATGATATATATACATACTGTACTATGACTAGTCGTTCGTAATCCATATATTGCGTCGTTAGCTGTGGCGTCGGCAAACAACATGTCTTAATTGCATATTCCGTTGTATCATGTAAAAAGATTGACTTTTTAGAGCTTATGTCTTTGTATGACACCTATTTATTAATTTCGGAGTAGCAATCAAACAGTACTTAAATATTTAGAAACATTTATCTCGCTGAAAAGTGTATACATAGCTACGTTTAGTCGTTATTTTCACAAAAATTTCGCAGCTCTGTCGGACTGATAAATTATCGAAGCACAACAGCATGTCAATTTGGAACAAATAACAACATCTAGTGGTTTAAAACTTATGTATTCTTGAACATAAGTTTAAGATTTGATATTACCGAGGCGCGAGCTTAGGCACAAATAATGTTACACGCAAAGAGAACCTAAAGCTACTTCCATATATACTTGTTATTCAAGAGCAACAACAGCACTACTAATGAAGCAACTGCTTTGCAAATCGTAGACAGAACAACAAATTGTATCAAACACATAATGAAGTTAATTACGGACTAGATCTTCTTGAAAATTCACGTGATATAGAATAGTATGAAACTAGTTATGTGAGTGACTATATACAGAATTGGGTTGACTGGTTTTGGGACAACTTTCGGGACATTTTATACCATGACTGTGCTAATTTTGTAATCATTTCACTTCCCACGGAATCCACGATATATAATTTACCGAAATTTCACATAAGTCAAAAAACTAGCTACATCAGGCTGAATTTGATTGAGGTATCTCTATGAAAAGCTCAAAGTGCTTAATATTTTCCAAATTTAGGTAGATCAAACTCCTATATACTGACCGAGACATGTGTTCTGTTTATTTTGCAAAATTACGGAAATAAGCATCGCTTTCGTGCTGCTGTGGATCCACATGATTTTCTCTAATAAACATAATTTGTTAATAATATGTACATATTCGTAATTGACTATGAACAGTTTAGATGAAAACCACGTCTAAATACAGCGCGTGCAATATAATGACGCCATGTTTTTTGAGACTTTTGACTTTAACATGTCCAATTTTGTCAACTCTTATATCCTTATCTATTTTTTTTACTTTATTCTGGCCTTTTGTCCAACTCTATCACCAACATTTTGTATATAATTTATACAGTTCGCACGTAAAAAGCCGCCGGTTAACACAAAATTTTTGCAAAAGCATATGAAATAGAAATAGATATATTCATAATTTACAACATAATTGATGTGATTGAGCACAAAATTAGATAAATCGCCGTATTATACTATACAAAAACAAAATGTCGCAAAAACAAAAAGGTCATGGTTTGAGTTTGAAACCCTAGGTCTAAAATCAAAAATTTATTCATATGGTAATACCACCGTATTAATCTGAAATGTTTGATGCGTACGCGAGAGCACTGCACTTAGATTAATTTATAATGATAACGCACAGTTGAAGTCCACTATATTGTACACGTAATAGGTTTCGCCAGATGATGAGTAAATATTAAAAATTTATTTTCTAGCAGCTACATTTTTATGTCAACACGCTGAACATTCTCCATACGTCGCATAGTTAACGGCCGTCGCTACATGGCTAGAATATGGCTGAAATTTTTTATATATACTAGTGTCGAAAAATCGGTCGAAAAAGTTCGAATGGTATATAAAATATAGATTAAAGTATGTGATTTTCATGCAATAATAAGTTTAAATTTTGGAAATAATACGTAGTGTAATAGTGCAGTGGCGCATATGTTTTAGTGTCAGATAAGACGGTCTTGATGACGAGAATGTGGTCATAGTTTGGCGCTTGCATATGCAGGTATTATATAAATATATAAGTGTTGTCGACAGTGGATATAAATCGAGAAATATGTCGGGATACATTTAAACGCGATCGCTAGAGTCTGTCTACCGAATGAAAGTCCAGCTTACCACATTTATGCCTCAAAAATGTATCAGTGACGTAGTGAAATATCTGATTTACGCTTATTCCTTAAGTATTGGAGACCACCAGATAGCTATGGTCGGTATAGCCTTCGTTCTGAAATGTAATCTGTTTTCCTGCCCGCTTGCATAGATTAAGCATTCTTCATTATATTGTAATGAGAACGGTAGCGTAAAGGCATTGTGGCTTCACAAGTAACTGTGTAGTGGAAGAAAACAATTTTTTGCACAATCAGTACGACAAATTTTGAAAGAATATTATATAAAAATTTTGAAAAATTAACCTTGGAGAGGTCCAGTTAAATGCTAGAGACGTACTGTTGGATACTATACGGAAAAGTCGCTGACCAGTCTTTTCTCCGCCCGTCCGTTTTATGTCCTGTAATTTTTACGGCCGGGGGTTTTTAGGCCGGCTGTTTTTTTCGCCCGGCTGGTTTATGGGCCATCCGTTTTACTGGCTCCAAATTTCAGGGCGGGGCGCCGGCTGGTCTGCCAACGAAAAATCCGGCCGGTGCCCCAACACTAAATTATACGAGGTATATAAAGCGAAATTGCGCTTTTTTTCTATATGGAGCCATAAAATATTGACAAAACATTGCGCCTGTGATTTCACATACGCAGTTAGATATTTAAACACTCACAATAGCTAGTATGAACGTTAATGTGGTTATGGTAAAGTGATTTCGTCATTCGTGCCGACATCCAGGGTTCAAAACTCCAGTCAGACTAGTATGCTTTTATTATATTGTCATCATGATGAACTCTCGATAATATGCAGTAAAGTGTAAAACAAAAGTTTTCTTCTAAATGAAGGGCCCATAAACTCTAAGGGGCAGTATATGATTACATTTATATGTAAGCACATATATTAATATAAATATGTATACTTAAATACGTGTTTATATATTTAACTATATAAACAATAAATTGTATAATTATTCAATTTGAAATTACACCTTTAAATAATTATAAAATATGTATTTAGATTAAATATATAAATTTAGATAGATGCTCACCTAGCAGATATTCAAATATCTTTGTATTTATGCATTTCATACGTTTTGAATAGTTCCAGTTCGTATTTCAGTATTTTTAATTCATAAATGACCATATTTATATAAATGCCATAAATATATATTTAAATTTGTACACCTATGATAAAAATAAATAGAAACCTATGGGCTCCTATGATTTATATATAAAAACTTTCATAATTTACTACAACATTGAAAACGGAATTTACTATTAATAATATTAAAGACAATTTTCAAAGGTTTCCAGACGTTAAGTATATAATACTACGACATGATATGCATAGATCCATTATGGAACAAGTAGTATAGGGTTTTAAATCTCGAAGCCTCTATCTATGCAAATGTAAGAATTTATACTTAACGGATTTTACTGTTACATACATGCGATATCTGTCGGAATTTGAAAGCAATTATATGCAACTTGTTTACCATTCTCACCCTGATTTATGGTCTTTCTGGTGAACGCATGCCTTCACAACGGCAACTGGGGTTTCCTAGCTTAGTGGCACTGAGCCGGTTCATAATAACCACATTTTCGCTTCGTTCATAATGTTTTTATTCCGTGTATTAGCGGTTTGTAAAAAATCCCCTATATATTGTTTTTACCTTCACGTTTTTACTATTATTAAAATAATTATAATTATTATTGTTATTATTCAGGCCGTTTTGGCTATTTTAGGTTTTATTTAATCTTTATGATGTGTTTTTCATCTGTCTTGTTATTCCAAGCAGCTTCTAATAGTGCCAAGCAGTTTAGGGCGGCTTCCAGTTGTTGCTCATATCACGGCTGATCGATTGGTGGTCATTAGTATAGTTTGCTTATTTAGATATTTCAGGACTAGTTAAGAGCTAAACCTTCCAAAAATCCTACGAGGTATCAATTAATATTTGTCGTCTTGCGCGGAACTGATAACGGATGTACCACAGAGTTTATATAGCTCTGTATACTGATATTGATATAGACGTTTATTTCTAGCTAAGTTATTTATAGTTAGCTCTTTATAAAACGCAAAACTATTATAGTTGCATGCAAACAATTACACTCTGGTCAAGCTGAGATTACAATTATGCTAAAAATAAATTAGTTATGTTTTCTCTACTTGCGAAAAGCCAAGAATGCCTTTTAGTTGATGCGGTTTATCATTCACCTTTTGTAGCGTCGTAGATTTTAAACTATTCTCAAGATATTTGCATTAGCGCTGACGTCAAAAAAACTGGAGTTGAGGAACCTGCTAAAATTTAAAGACAAGAATTTACGAGTACCTGGGCATTTTGACAAAACTGGCAAGGAGTACAACAACCTAGTAGAAATTTCATTATTTGAATAAAGTGTAGTCAAGATATATCTTATCAGGAAGAAAGCCAGATAAATTACATAATTAAAAATGTGTTAAATGGAGTGCAATAAGATCTTTTTGAATGCGAAAATGTTATTTAGTTTCTGTTTTAACTATCGGATTGCAATGTGTGCTAACATTGCATAGTCCATGGGGAGTTAAGTGGCTTCGGGGATGGGGGTTGGCGGGTTACAGGATTTTGGGGTGTTCGGTCAGTGTTCACTGGTTTGGTTAGCTAATCGTACACAGCATCAAGCATGGTTTATATATAGATTTTTCGGTACGCCGAAGACGTAGTAATCTAGAGACCAGCAGAAACATTTCAATTGCTTTCGGTTGGTTTTGGGTCGTCTATGTTTTAGGGTTTGCAATGCGTTCAGGGTTTCAGATGTTTTGGGCGGTATACGCATCAAGTCTGTTCAGGTTATTAAACAAAATGACAATTTGTAAGTTAAATCACACTAATTTTAACTCTGTGACAATAGTCAAAGAGGCACAGGCATAAACTAGTGCCGCCAAAGGTACCGTACCCCAATTCCGAGGCCCCCTCCCCCTCCCCCGAGTACCTGTACCCCCTCCGCCCCCATATCACTCCCTCGAGGTCTGGAACCCGCCACTCCGCCCGAGGATCCCGTAGGCGCTCCGACCACCCTTAGCATCCTACCGACCCCCAGTACCCATGCCCCCGCGGACTCGCCGACAGAGGCGTCGCACCTCTCACCCTTCGAAACCCTATTTCTCCCTCTCTTTGCTTTGTACGCTAAGTAAGGCCTCGTACTTCTCCGAGGACCCGTACCCTCCTCGAAGTCCCATACCCTTTTGCCCGGAGGCTTCGTCGTCCCTATCGAGACCTGTACCGATGCCACTAAGACTTCGCACCCCCGCACGAGGCTTTGTGCCTCTCTCCATGTGTCTTAGCACCTCTGAGGACCCGTAGCACGCCCGCCGAGTGCCAGTATCCATGCACCCAAGGCCCTTACCCTCGAGCGAGGACGCATACTCGCCCTGTGTTCCCATGTCCTCCTCCCTGGGGCCTCGTAGCGCCTCTATCCTGATACCCCGTAACCTTATTTGCGCCCGATTTGTAGATGTTTTCATGCCTGTTGCTCCTCTTGGTGGCATGCCAGTTGCAGCGATTTGTAGATGTTGGCTTGCCAGTTGCACTAATTATTAGATGGTGGCTTGCCAGTTGCATCAATTTTAACAAGCAGTGAGCAGCTGGCGTGCTAGCGACTATAATTTGGTGCATTTGGCGTTCCTGTTTTCAAAGAGTGTGTGGTTCGTTCACGCAAATTAATATGAATATGCATTACCCAAGAAAGTGTCATTTGGAGTCAGGATCAGTTTATGGCAGAAATACGCTGTTAATAGTATTTTTATAAAAAGTTACTGCGATAAGTGCAGTTATCCAATATGACCAGGTTTTATGGTTTCGTAGCTACCTAACTGGACGTGGTGCTGGGAGGTGGATATCGATGTGAGTTAGGCTGATGAACATCTGGCAGGGCAGTGGTTTCCGCTTACAGGCTGGCACGAAGTATTAAGAAGCATCACAGGCTCGCCATTTCGTCTCATTTGATAATCTGATATGCGTACGTTCAAATTTGACATATAGAATCTCAAACGTAGAGATGTGTGTATTATCGATTGGTACACATATTCGAAAATGCTGTAATGCTTGAAATAATAATTTAATACATTTATACCGCGCTCTTTTCGTACAAGGCGTTGCAAAAGCAACAAAGAAACTATAAAAGAAACTATAAAAATGAAATACTGTAAGTTCTACCAATTAATAAGGCTAAATTACAAATAGCTTTGCTTTTTAATCGAATACGGTAGAACTTAAGTTTTATTGGCTTGAAATAACTCTATATAAATCGGTTTAGTAAGCCCAATATAATTTTATATAGGACGGCTCGAATGAATTTATGATTTTATACTGGCTTTACAAAAGGACAATCCTGAGTTACGCATCCAAAGTAGATTCTAGCATTTATGAAGCTTCCTCAGGGAAAGGCCGTCTTAAATCGGCCGTTACCGAATGAGTTTGACCCAATTTAATGTGGTGTTAAAATGTTGTTTTAAATCAGAGTTAAGGTGTTGCAAATATGGACACCACTTAGCTACAATTCATTTGCGAAGTGGACAAAATATGTAGTATTAACCGCATTATTTCTTTTATTATTTTATATTATTATATATTAGTTTTATTCCGTTGCGACAATAAATGAAGAACGACCCGTACACCCGCAATAAGCCGATGGCCCAAATGGAAACGACTTTGTTTGCGTCAAATTAATTTGCACCAAACTCATTCGAAAATAGCTTATCTAATAGAAACTGTGTCCCTCTGAACAAGTGGTTTTAATGCTTGGGTTCACATTAGCTTCTCCGTTTACGCGCCTTTCAAATATGTGACTCCACCTTAGGTGTGTATTCCTAGGTTATTCTCTTGTGTAGTCAGTTTACATTCACAAAGTCTTTATGACGCTGTACAAATGACAATTTTCCTTTATGTGCTCAGTCACGATTTGCTATAATTAGGAACGAGGCAGCGCTGTTAGCTGTCGCTGTTTTATGATTATGTCGGAATTTCCTGATTACTTTCGTGTGACACGAATTACTTGATCGCAATCACTTGGTAGAATCATATCACTGGCAGAACTGGCAAGCATGTAAATCTAACATGGAAATTTGGCACGTATAATTACAGTACAAACGTGTCAATATGGCGCTTTATGAAGCTACCAAAACGTCAGAAATTCACAAATTTACGGTCACGCAAATTGCGTTTTTACACAGGAGCAATTTGTGTTCGCTAAACTACAAATACCGGTACAATAACTGCGAACGCGGATTTTTCCACGAATCATTTCGTAATTTTGGCAAAAATAGCAAAAATGTATGCACATTAAGCTAAACTCGAGCATAAATTTACCCTATTTAAATTGATAAAACGCAAAACTGTTCGGCTTCGACTTCTCAAATCTAAAGAATTTTAGTTTTATCCCACTTATCATATTTCAATGATTGCCGCATTATGAACTCAGTGCGGATACAAATGTCATACCAACCACACGGTACTCAAGTGTATCAACATAATGTCGTAAAATCGGGTACAAATATAGCAGCCTAGCGTAACTAGCATTGATAAAATCTTGAAAAGAAGCATCAATTACCCCTGGGTACGAAATCTGGGATATATAAAAATGCATTTAGTTTCATTTACATTATGGCACATATATGCAACCCCAGTGTCCGTACAACGGTTATGTTAAATCCAGGAATAAATTTGGAATAGCGATACACTACTAGCATTGCCATTATATGCAGCTATACGTGCCCACAACATTGCCATGATGTTCTATTCGGGCCGTTCGGATAACGCGTCTCAAATGCAAATTTTCTTAATACTATTGTAGTTCTGAAACGTAATAAATGTTGTATTGCTTATGTAACGTGGCGAGTGTACAGGTCTTTAACAAATTCACCCGTCCGCAAAAGCAAACGAGCACATCCGCAGAGCAGGTTTGTTTTGTAGCCGATATAGCAGCCTACGCCCGTCCGCTGTAGAAGCCGGGGCAGTCCGCAAAGGCCAGTATAAGTTCAGCAGCCGAGGTCCGTCCGCTAAGCAGCCGTATCGCGTACGCAGTAAAGTAAGAGTTGGCAAACTTTTTCCCGGCCGAACTAAGCAGCCGGGGAGTCCAGCAAGCCAACTGACTCAACAGCCCTAACTAACAGAACCAATAGAACAATATATCTCAGGCGACCGGCAATGGATCCGTGACAGTGGTTCGACGCCGTTCGAAGATTAATACGAACCAAAACGCTATGGATATAATAGGCAAAATTTATTGCAATAACCAAAACAACGTCATGTATAAGGGCGTAATATGCACTGAAGGAGACAACCTCAAATCAAAATTACAACTGTTTAAATACGCATAGCAATCTGAATTTCAAAAAGAAAATACATTTCACGAAACTATAAAGTTTAAGTTTTAAGCAATTTTCGAAATGTCAGCTTCTAAGTGCCTTGGTGCCTGTTCTTATTATTTTATTATTTTTTAGAATAATGCAAAAACAAATAGTTCTAGTTTCAATCCACTGAAATTCACCAAGACGCTTGGCAGCCCACACAACGTTTCTGCAAAATTCAAGCGCAAGCACTTCTTGTTACACTTACATCTTTAACCCGACATGATGCGAATGACCCACACTACGTCCTACAAGACTGGCATCTGTAATCTTCGCTAAGCAATAAAAATATAGGAAACCATGTAGCACCAATAATAATGCCCCTCAGCTCAAAACTGTGTCAAATGCTAACGCTGCCATATCATCTTAGTCATGGACGAATTGTACGGTGGTTACGTGAGTTTACGTCACAGGTGCGGAACGCTGGAAATGTGTACGTAATCATAGTCCAGCTTTTATTAAGCCATATTAAATTGTCCTCAACAAGTTCTTGCCTAAATTTCAATTTGAAATGATCAAAAACTGGGTTGCTGACCGTCATAGCGCGTAAATAACTAAGGGAACACTGCACGATCCCACGAGCGGAGCCAAACGGCACGCCGGTGCTACTACCTGGGCCCCACGTGGAAGCTGCCAGAAAAGCGAAGAATAAGTATGAGTACGTCAGGTGTGGTTAAGTTGTGTCCCACCTAGCAAACCCTGTGTCCTCGCGTGCAGTAGTTTCTGGATACGCCAATGCACGATCGGCTTATATTTTGACCATGATGCATTTCAAATGGTGAATATAAATTTTTTTGATCAATAGCTGAATTTTACGGAGTTTTAACACTTTAATAAGTGGCATGCTCAAACCATCCTGATGTTAAGCGCATTTAGCTATATATTTAATATGATAGTGTAAAATTTATATATATGCTTCTTCATATGCATTGTTTTAGAGCTACTTTAAATGTATAAGAGCGCCACTACATTTAACGCTTTCGCATCGCAGATTGTCACTGTTTCCTTGGCGAATAGGCAATGCAGTCTGTGACTAAAATTTTCACATTTGCCTAAGTCTACCTTAATAAAAATAAGAATAGTAAGATATTTAGTTATATATTAAATTGAGTGTGAGTATTAATATTTACTACTAATATAACAGTTTAACATACATTGTTTTCGGATGCTTTAACATACAGATAAGATTTATTCGAAAGAGCATACATCATTGCCGATTTGAAATATTACCGAAGAGTAAATCATTCTATTTTCCCCGGCTGGCGAATTAATGGACAATCTCAATGTTTTAGAGACTGACAAGGCTTTACCACATATGCGATAATGATTTTAGTTCAAATATATTAATTTTTTATGTAACAACACATCTCCTGCATTAAATATATTTCAATGTTAACTATACAACTGCATACGTTAGCAGTTGCATTGTTATCCATGCTCGATTATTGTATCGCATTAGATGTTACGATTTCAACATCCCGTGCAGCATCGCCTAAACCACCAGTGATACCGGGTGACAGCCAAATCCGGTCACCCACCGAGCAACGATTGCTGTATTACCTACTGGAAAATTATGAAAAATCTGTTCGCCCGGTCCGAAATCATTCACACCCGGTTGTTGTGAAGCTCGGTATGACGCTTACGAACATATTTGAAGTGGTGAGTGCCGAGTATATTTTTCCGAAAATCTGTGTTTTTATTTATAATAAAAATATAAATTGGATGCTATCATTTATTTCCAAAATTGCAACACTTTCTCATTGGTGAAATGCATTAGTACGCGTTAGTAATTCTCAAGTAACATGTGTGTCACTGCATGATTACATTGCACAGAATGATTGAACATAATTAATTTTTTAATAAAATAATATTCAGTACATTATTTGTTGCAGGATGAAAAGAATCAAGTTATAACTACAAATGTATGGCTTGATCAGGTAAGCGCCAAATTTTGTTCCATAATATAAATGGGAAACAATTCTCGACCGCAGTATAGTCATATCATTTTACCATTCACTTCATGTCGCATTCTAGTTTGAACGCGATCCCGTCTAAAGATTTCTGTTAAGTACATTTAGGTAGGTTGAAAGCAAAATTTACTAGAACATTATGTTTCATTCATCATAATGTTATTTAAATAGTAACAAAGGAAACACATTCGGTCTATGATTCAGTATTAGTACGAGTGTCGTTATTTGCCATGAGTGCGTCTTATATTTTGAGCAGAATTATTTCAATTTACTCCAATTACATTTATCGTGCAAATAAATGAACTAGAACGTAAAACAACTCAACAAGGGGCGATAGAAATGTGATGACGATGTCAAGAAACTAAAATTTTGAAAACCGGGGTTAAATTTTAGCAGTAATGCCTGCGCTATCTATCTCCTTCTGATTTTTCATGTTGTGTGAAATACGGGCAGAGCCTTGTTCTTAGTTAAAACATGAACAATTCCAATTTTATTTGTTTCTTTAAATAAACATCTTGCTCTGGACGAATCACGATAGCTACCCGATTTCACGGACTTGCCGTGTCAGAAGCATTTTTGCTTTAGAAGAAACCGATATCTTTTACAATCAGATTTTGCACTGCAGTTTATTTTAACCTTAAAAATTAAGTCATCAAGTCTGTTCGGACCTCTGGGTTGCCCGGAGCATCTTTTGTGTTCCTATCTAGTGGGGATGTTGTACAAATTTGACAAAATCAATAACTATTCCTGATAGATTGTTGAAATATACACGCTTAAGTGTTGTGTAAAATATTTTGAGATCACTTACTGTTGAGCTTTGTCAAATATACGTTGAGCAAGCAGTGTATACGCAAACATTTATGAAACAGTGAAAAAATATTACTGGCCAAGATACCTTTGGCAGTCTTCGAGAACTTTAAGTTGGTAGCGGTCATTGTTTCTACGTGTGTCTTGCTTTGATAAATTGAAGTAATGTTAGAGCAGCAGAGCTTAGGCAGATGAACCAATGGTACAGTTGTTATTGCATTTGATGCGAAAAGTCAATATATTTGTGTATCATTCATGGGTTTTAAATCAAAATCGAGATGAAGCGATAATCCTAATTCAGTTACACTTTTATAGAAATAAAACATAAAACTACTGCTATAAATGTGCTGCAAAGGCTCACTTTTGTTGGAAAGTTATAACCAAAATTTACTGAAACGAAACTAGAAGCTGACAGCATAATTTTAAGTGATGTTTTTTAAATAAGTGGTATCGCCACTTTTGTTTCTTTGCCAAACTTGCTTTTATCATATCACTATGTAAGAGAGATGCTGTTTAAGAATACATGCATTGTGAGAATCTAAGTCAAATCGGTGACTTTTACTTAAATTGTAAGAGGTTGAAAGAGCTGATTTTGCTCCAAAATAGGGTCTAAACCCCAATCCCATGGCACGTATAACGAGCTGTAGAAGTGTAATCATTACCCAACCACTAACAGATGAACCACACAAATTTTATCCGACTCGGCGCACATTCAAACAAAAATATGCAGCGAAATAATTAAAATCAAGGCTGAATTTCTCTCTGAATATGGCCTGAAGTCCTTATGTATTTGCATTGTGAACTACAAAAGATATCCCACTATATCCGACATGAGAGCTAAGTTTGTTTACCGAAACCCTCCAATGTTTTGCCAACTTAGAGGTGTTTAAATTATTACTTTACCTGTTAAAAATAAATAACCAAAAAAACTTGCTATGTAATTCATTTCGATTGCACTACCATATTTAAAAACTTAGAGAGTCGAAATTTACATGTTAAAATTGTGTAATATGGTGCAGCGTAACCGTGTCACTATATCAATAGTACCTGGTAGCTATAAATATAAATATGATAATTGTTGGATTTTAGTGTTCTCTGTGAAAATGGAACTTGCGATTTCAGAATATTAGATATGTGTACTAGCGCAGAGTGTCCATCCAATGGTGTATAAACACTATAGGTCTCGGGAAAAATCAGTATTGAAAATGGTTATAGATTAGTTTTAACAAGAGTGCATTAGGGAAGAGTATGACACTTCCCTACACTCTAATGTAAACACGTGTTGGATGACATGGAGCTTTTCAGCAAGACTCCCCCATTTCTGGGCGAGACCATCATGCACCTACCCCTTCCATTTTTTGAGGGGATATGTAGCTCGGATCCCCAGTTTTTTTGGGGGAAAATTTTGGTAAGCGAAAATTCATACAGGATCTTCGGCAAAGACACATGAGAAACTCAGTGTTATGAATAAAACTCAGTGGTGACGATTGATGTAAAGTTTGCTATAAGAAGCCAACAAGAAATATGGAAGTTTCGAATAAGGTTTGTGAGTTGTGACATAGTGCGCACTTGCTTGCAAGTTCTTGAAACCATCGTGCAAATGACTTCAAACGGTAAAAAATTACTTGCAGTGCAGATGCATGTAACTAACTTGTGCTGGAATACTTACTTATCTGTAGTCGCTGGATAAGGTCCCAGAAAAACACACAAGTAATTTCTCTGTTATATCATGATAAACGCTTAGTCGAGTGGTTGCTTCTGTCTTAATTTAACTGCTTTCCATTGTTTCATTTTATAGATTCGTAGATTTATAAAATATTGTCTGCTTTGAGTTACTCCCTTCGGTGGTTACTAACGCAATCGGGTCACCGAGTGTCAATCTTAAGACAGTCACTCGGTCACAAAATGATGACCTGGTTTCATCTATGGTATCAAGACATTAGAAAAAATAAAATTTGTTCACAACTTCTGGGCTCAATATACTCTTCTTACAGAAGCAGGTGTTGTGCGAGCATGTTTAGGTTTTCAGTTAATCCAGGTTTTCATTTTTTGACAAGATTGTTAAGCCCGCGCAATCCAAGACGGAATTTGATGCACAATCTTGCACGCTTGTTGATTAAAGAACAACTTTGCATGCGTTGGCAATTATTGGCCTGGCCCTAATAATATCGGTGTTATTTACAGGCAAGTGTCTTTTCACAGTTAGCAATGTCTGTGTGAGTAATCTCGAACCAGGGAAACTTAAAGGCTTTAAAATATATGTCCAAAATATTGCTTAACGATGTTTCATATTTCCTAGATTTTAATACAGCACATTTCCTAACCTTAATCAAGATAACGACCCTGTAATCTGTAGCATTCGAAATAATAACACACCGAGAATGTTTCGGCGTGTCGTCAAAACACAATCTAAATCCTTCGGATTAATAGTCTTCCATATGTTGATTTATTCAGCACTATTAATAAGCGGTTTGGATACTGTTATGCCTGCCCCTGTTTAGCAGCGATTGAGTCAATACTTGCAAAATTATCGACTAACAAATTATTCCTCTCCTAAAATTCGACTATTTCCAAAACAGAGCTTGAAGTTTCTGCGGGCGATAGTATAGTATCATTCTCAGTGGTCATGCAGTGCCGGTAAACTCTTCAAATGATCTACTGTACGATGGTGCCGCCGCATTTAAAGATAGGTAAACTCACAAGTACACAATTAGCGGTACAATTGTTACCGACCGAGATATATAGTCGCCGATGCGTTGGAGCAAGAGTGCATTAGTTTGCACTCTGGGTTTTAGAGAATCATCGTCTTCAGCAACCTCGAAAACATTCTTAATCAGAGATGCAACTATAAAATTACACTGAATGTCATGAATGTTCTGTGAGGGGGCCCAGTGTATGCAATACCATTCCAAATTGTTCACATAATTGCACTGGTCATAGATGCGTTCAGAGCTCAAATAAATAGGTTCATAGTTTTCGGCAAACTAAAAACGTTTATAGTGACCATAATGATTATCTTAAAAATATTAAATATAAAGTTTTAAAATCGGTCCTTTGGGGAAGCCTTGTGTGACCTTATCTCTTAAAGCCTCCCCTAAAACTATGAGTGTTGGGGGTGGGCTGACCTACCATCCTTAACAAAACTGGGATATGATATACTCCCTCCCCCGAAATGAGTAGCTCTTCGCATAATGACCCCCAGTAATGAGAGTGCTAGGCCGCAAGTGCCCATGCCATCTCACACATGTTAGTTTGGAGTGCAGGGAAATGTCTTACTCTTTCCTAATGCACTCTTGGTTTTACGTATTGTTAATAGATTATTTTATTTTTATATTTAAATAGCATTATGTTTTCCAGGAGTGGAAGGATGACATGATGTCTTGGAATCCGAGCGATTTCGACGGAATCAAAAATATTCGAATACCGTGTGACTTGTTATGGTTACCGGATCTATTGCTGTATAACAAGTAAGATTCTGTTAAATAGATTTTATTTCATTTGCTGTATGCATTCAAAAGATCATTAAGAGATATTACGTTGGTCAACCCGGAACTGGAACCCGGTTCTCTAGTATGCAAGACTAACGTACTACCGCTACACCACAGGTCCTGATCTACTCGCGCTCAGCTACGCTATGTACATTAGCGTACTGAGACGTTGCAGAAATATAATGCCCCGGACAGAATTATTTATATGGAAAAACTCTTCCAAGAATCACAGCTTCCTAAAGGGCCTATTTACTAGTTTAGGCCATACGTTGTTGTGGAATTTAGCACGCGCAAGAGGTCTGATTCGTCCATTTTGTCGGCATTAAATTATTCTAGTCTCTTGACTGTTTTAAATTCAAAACAAAATGTATCACCATAACTTTTGTTGGTTTTATTTGTGAATTCTATTTACATTCTGTTTAGTATTGCTAAGGTCTAAGCCTTGAATTGTGCCTTAAACAATTTAAAGTGTGTATTAAATAATAGGATATTGCATATTCAGCAGATTTGTAAATCATTAAATTAAACTGATAATTCTGATGTTGCAACGATTCATAGCTCGTGTTTTATGCGACAGTGTGCTCATGGAACGCAAGGTTATTTCCCAAAATTCCATTGGAGAACAATTCTAGCTTTATTATATGCCAAGTTTCAAGCTGTGTGGAGTTCGAACGTTACTAAAATATAGAGCGACGAGTTTGGTTAAAGAATAACAGTTTTGATGATTGGAAGTCAAAACCTTTAGCTGGAGAAATCATTAAAACAAATTTTCCTATGCCATCGTACGAGTTGTTAATAATGGTATTATAACATAACGTTCACTATTCATGAAATATAGATCTTTCAAACCGGATCTTAGAACGTTTAATAAGGATTATGCAATAAAATGACGAAGTGCTATGGAGAGCAATAAAAGACGAAGGAAGAAGCAATACAATATTTAAATATTCATCATGTAAAGAGTAAAATATTACTCTGTACAGAACCCAAATTCTTCAATTACAACGTGAATTGAAAAACATACATTACAAAAATCGATTTAAAAAAGTCCACACACACCAGAGTAGATATCTTGAATTTGTTATTAAATAAATCAGTCAGAGATATCCCGAAGGATGAACAAAAACACTGCCAAAAAAGTTTTTTAAGTATTGTTGCTTGGATTTTGGAATATCTATCTATTCATAGAGTGATTCATCAGAGAAGCCTCTTCACTGAATATTTTACCATTATATCCATAAACTGTTGTAGGTATTGCTTTGGATAGCGCAAGCAAATACTTCATGTGTATGTACCCACTTGTGAGAACATTTGTTTTCCGGTCTTTTGAAATATAACAGAAAATATAAATGCCTGGAATCATCCCTTTTTTGTAGAAACTTAGCACTGCACAGTAAAATGATACGCCTTCAAAATTCGAACCGCAATTTTGTCATGGTGTCTTATACATTCTTAAATATTGAGCCTGGAAAGCAGAAAGAGTCATTGGCATTATGAAATGCTAGCACTTGGTTATGAAATGCATTATGCATTATGCATTATGAAATGAATATGAAATGATATGAATTGAATGAAATGAATGAAATGAAATGATATGAAATGAAATGATATGCATTATGAAATGCTTGGGATATTTTAGTGTATAGTGGGGCAGAATATCGTGTCGTCATATTAACACTTTTTAGTCAGTGTAATTTCAAATTTCTGGGTTGGAAACAAACATATATAATATGTGTTTTAATTTTAGTGCTGATGATTACACGTCAGGCTATATGCGTTCACGTGCGATGGTGTACTACGACGGAACTGTATTTTGGCCACCACCGGCGAAGTTGCGAAGCACATGCAAAATCGATGTGACATATTTTCCGTTTGACAGTCAAAAGTGTTTTCTAAAGTTTGGTTCATGGACTTACCACGGTAAACAGAAGATAATAGACGAGTTATATTGTATTTTTGCTGTATTGAAGTTATATTGGGGTCGCAATATAGATTAATTTTCTGTTGGCGTATCGGAGATAATGTTTAAACAATGTATCTATGCGCAGGGGCCTCACCATGCAATTTCAACTAGGAGGTGGGGACCCACACATATTGGGGTCAACTCAACATGTGATCTGTCAGTAGTACGTTGAAAAAAATTTTGCAACCATCCAGTGCTCCCGTGTCGACTCCCATGTGTACGCTATGCAACAAAGTTATTTTTGTTACGATTCAAGGCATAACGATTAGGTATATGTTTCAGATTTAATACGAAAATAATTACATTTGTTCAGGCTGTGAAACTGTCTTCCACTTTTATCAAACTCTGCATCATACGTCGTACCAGGGACGATATGTATTACCGATGTGGCCTGACTAACAGAACCCTACTAGTAAATTTATCCAAATATTAAAAGAATCCTCTTTCAAAACCGGAAACCAATCTGCAATGCCTACCGGTTTATGCTTCTACCGGCACCAATGTGTTCGACTGGTCGTTGATATAAAAGTCGGGAAAAGCCCCGTACATTTTTGTTTTTCAGACACAATAGCGCGTAGCTAATAGGGTCAGTTAGAATAAATTACTAGTTTCGTGGAACTAAGAGGGCGGAGAAATTACGGGCATCTAGTAGTCAATAACTACCCGGATACTCACATTTTACGGCGTATAACTTTTTAGTTTTGTCGGGTGGTCACACATGGCTTGAAAATGAGAGCGCAATCAAACGTTCATAACTCGAAATTACACGTAAATATGTATCCACAATTTTAAATTTATGTGAGATTTTATGTCCGTACTTAAAGTTGCACCCACCTACATGTTGCTAACCGAACTTTATAAGCGTTGCAGATAAAACTGAGACAAGTTTTTGCGCCGACTTTTATGTCAGTGCAAGCTACCAGAGTTCGGTGTCCGTTAATATTGACAACAAACTATCAGTTGTCCGTAACCAGTAGTTGTGATCAGACGTTGACGATTGGATACTGTATTAGCTATGCACAACGTTATGCCCGAAAAATGTTATGCGTACCTAGGAGCCCATTACTGAAGGTTAAGCACAATTAAACGCACGTAACTATGAACATACGCGCACTCGCTGGCTCATAACTCTGTATAGTGATCACATAAATATTACAACTGCCAGCGAGCGTCAATTCGCAACGTTAGAATATCCTCACAAATTGCCAGTCGTTTTAATCTGGTCCATCATGGCACGTCTGCTGTACATGCGGAAGGCCCGTTAGTCGATCCCGGTAAACCCAACCTCGCGCACAAGCATAATTTAACAAATTTATAGCCATAGATTATAGCTATAAATTACAGGCAATTATGTGTTCGTAACAATTGTAATGGTACCCATGTACGCGCAAACAAAAAGTTACGGACAAGAACATGTGAGAAACAAACATGTTATGCACATAATATTATTATTGTGTTATCTCACACACTACGCGTCCTTTCTGACACATAAGTTTGCTTTAGGCACACTAGCGTGCAAAATTTGTTATGCGAAACTACTGCAAGATGTGCCTACATCGATGATTAAAATTAAAGTCATATTGATTTGGCGTGTCAAAATTGTTCGGTTTCGATTTTTCCCGATTTAAAACGAGTTATTTCAAAACTGCCTAAACCGAATGAGTTTGGCCCAAATTAATTTGGAGTCCAAAATATAGCTTTCATTCGGGGTGTTGGTGCATTAGTAAAACATGATTTGTTCTCTAAATTAACGTAATAATAAATATAACCATACAACCTTTCGGCTTTAGTTCATTATGCACAATTGAAATTGTGAGTAAAAACCAATGCGTCCACAATGCCCAATTTCGAAGCAACATTTTTGTTTCCAAACAAATTTGAGCCAAACTTATTCGGGTTTCGCCATTTTGAAATTACTCGTTTTAAAAGTCGGATACACGAATCCTATCGGGCTTAAATGCCTTTTAATTTTAACCATCTCTGTGGGCACAGCCTGAAATAGTTCCCGCATTAAGAGCGTTTAAATGCCAGTGGGCAAAGTTTATACACTTCGGACATCATTATGCACCGCTTTGAGGGCATTATTCTGTGAAAGGTGCATAGTCTTTCCGTAAAAATTTTTTCTCATAAATCTACGATGAACAACATCATGGCACATAAGTTATACTATAGTTTAGGGCACTTCGTTACGTCATCGATATGCACTTTGAGAACGGGTTTTGTAACTTATGCTATTTTCCAGGCCTGTGTGCTGATGGCATAACGTCTGAACTTGTACTATGAGTCATTAGTAAAAAGATGCACGGCAAATTGTTTCAGAGAACTTTTATTCAGATATCGCTTTGTGGCTTTGTAACTTCGTTTTCATGGATCCCTTGTTCAGTGTTGGATAGTTTGATATCGAGAATAATAGAAATGGCTGTGATACTTTACCCATCTAAAACAGTCAAATTTTTGTTGTACAAACTTTAGTTGAAGCTTAGTTTTACAGCCGAGCTTATTTATTGCCTTCACATTAAAGCATCACCATACAGTGTGCTCTAGCGACGAGAATAATATAAAAGCAATACCGAAATTACTTATATATCACTATCAATGAAAGGATACGGTACTGCTAGTATAATCGGGTAGGCTTAACAAAATTGCTCTTTCCCGTCAATTTCGCAGTAGGTACAAGGCGATCATAGCTGCTTTGCCAGATAGAACTGTTACTTTGACATATTTTACCAGGGCTATATGCATGAAATTTCGGTAGCTCTTCTTGGCGTTTGTCATAAACTCACATTACTCGTTATAACGTAAATAGTGTTTTATGTAAGAAACGGCTAAAATAATGTAGATTATGAGATACTACACCACACAATGTATAGCGTAGGTCCATAATTATGAATTATTAGCTACAGAATTATTATGAATAAAGTACTAAAAACGCTGATGATATCAAATATCGTTGGAATCTATTCAAAATAGTTATATGGTAAATACTACGTTTCTTCAAAAGCTTAAGTGCGTTGTAAATGACTATTTTAACATTTACTTTGTTGCATATTAGGTCTACAAGTGGATGTTGTGAATCGGAGCGCTGGTATGGATTTGTCAAATTATGCAAAGAATGGTGAATTTGATTTACTTAACGTTTTCCAAAAGCGCCGTGTTATAAAGTATAATTGCTGTCCTGAGCCTTACCCAGACATGGTAAGTACATCGCACATTTTTTTCATTAGATTAAACATATTTTTGTATCTAGACATTAGGGATTCAGAGCTACCGCTTGGTACAACCTATTTTTATGAAGAATGTTTAAAGGCTAAGTGAGTAGCACCATATTTGTATCCCAACAAATGCATATACACTATTTTTGAACTGGAATTTACGTTCATTTATTAATCTGTCATGTAGTCTGTAACGTATTCCATGTGTAACGAACCGTGAAATGTTCAAAATCAGTAATTTGTACTATTCCAACGAGCGACTGTAACTTGTAATTTTCATTTATTTTATGAACTTTAGGATTCGAATTAAAGATTTCGCTACATTTTTTTTATAATCGCAAACTTGACTAAATATTTACATAATATGTACCACATAGTCGAAATACAAAATGCAATCAGTCTATTTAGTCAAAGTTCACCCAATCCATATTGAAAAATCGCCAGAGGTATATGGTTTATTTCGAGAATCCCCGTCTCAACGGATACTTTAAATATTAAATGTTTTTTCAATAAATATAGTTTGAATTCTTGGGTTAACTGCACCAAGAGTTTATGATTTTTACACTTCACAGTATAAACGCGTAGTATATGGCGCAATTCATTTCGACCTTAACCTCAGTTTTGAGAGGGGTTGTGATACCATGAATGAAAAAATGCTATGACCTCCACGATTTTGATGGTGTACGTTTGAAAAAAAAACTTTTTCTCGATCTCTTCAAAACTAGGTTGGTCAAGGAATAAAATTGGTTTTCAAACGACTCCCTCAAAAATGTGGTAGGGTAAGAACAAATTTTTGTCCTGAGTATCATGTACGCCCTCTAAAGTGAGGGGGCAGCTAAACCTAATGGAGGTAAACTCGAAATTAATCGGGTCGTGCTTGACGGGTTTGTATGATGATGTTGAAGAGTGTCATACTTTTGTCAAAAAATCACCATACAACCTCGACCATAACAATTTAAATGTAGTAAGAAGACCATAATTTGTAACCACATGTTTCCGTTCGCATGAAATAATTTTTATTGCAAAACATTTCCCAGATTTTACCAAATTTTTACGTTCAGACAGGGTTGTCTTGCTTATTTCAGTCCTGATCCTTTTCAAAACTAACGTACAATAAAAATGCACTCATTGTATTGTTAAATATCATACTACTATCACCGTGGAAATATTTCTGTAGCTATAATATTTAGGTAAATACCAGTATACTCTGACTTTGACACATGCTATTTTACAAAACTTATTGTAACAGCTAGATAGGTATATATACTGGAATCATAAATTTGACATATTTAAGTTGACTGCGATGCTTTTCATATATAGTGCTCCTAAAATTTTGAATCAGTTATTTTTCAAAAATTTTGACCCATTAGCACGTTTTTAGCTGAGGTCTGGCGGAAAAAAACCTAATTCGATATCCGCAGTAGACGTTGTTGATTTTTGTGGGAGTCTATAGTACATATGTAGCATATAAGAGTGACGAGAGATTGTAATTCAACCCAACGGCAGGAAATTGTTTAAAAATTAACTTCCATATTCCAACTATCCAATTCATTATTATATGCTCGCACCTGATTTGGTCTCAAGGTTATTTTAGAGGTTTTGGAAGTACCTGGAGGTACTGGGATTCCCTGGACCCACCTAAAAACCCAATACATAAACTTTTGAGAAACTTGTCCCCGGCCAGCTGTTTTGAAAATTTTGGTTAAAGTCCCAAAATTGGTTCTATGAAGCGATAGTATTATTCGATTATGGTTACAGTGGTTAACGCGTAGAGCTGTTCTAAGTTTTCGCCCCCAGATGCAAATATGTTTATACGTTTTACTGTGCGTGATGGATTCCGATATTTTTTAAAAGTATCAAAAACGTGATATAAATTTATATGTATACAGACGGAAGGCAAAACCTATGCAATGTATGAGTGTATGAATGCATGGTTATGGTCTAGAGCATATGCCAAATATACCTGGTGGTCTGAATATAGTGGTGTTTAATATCGGGCCGGAATTCGCTATCGGATTGATAATTGTGGAATAGGTATATTTAGTTTCGCCGGGATTTTAACATGAAATCTCTTTGAAAAATCAACTGCAGATGACATTCGTCCTTAAATAGAGATTTTATCAAAGAACAAACACATAAATTATGGCATCATTTCAGTTCGGTAATTAGAATATGTTGCAGCAGTTGATAATTTCAGGTTTATAACCATCACCACAGCAAGTTTTTGTAGCAAAGCTAGTCCTAATAAGTTTCAATAAGAACCCGTATTATGTATAATGTAGCACTCAGGACCTAGGACTCAGCTCACCACACAAGCTTAGTATAAACCTCCAAGAAATATCAAGGACATAGGACTCTCTGAGCAAAATCAGTCACGGCTAAGTTAACTAATTCAATCTTAAACACAGAAAGCTAGGACACACACTCACTAAAATCTCTCCTATTATTGCCCCAAGGTTATTACTATTGTCTAGAATGAACAACAATTGAAAACGGTGAGAGCGACCGTGAGGTCTAATAGTACTATAGGGCAAACCACAATTAAAATTATCACAAATCAAGGAAGGGGATAAGCGTCCTCCCAACAAAATCTACCTGGTAATATAGGAAGGGAATAATCGTCCTCCCTTACACAATAACTTTTAATGCTAGTGGTAAACACTTGAAGAGCTACTTACCAGCTGCGGTTTCTTCGGAGATTAACTCGCCTATAGCTATACACAGTTGCGACTATGCGGTATGTGTTCCCCAAGCTATCCTTAAGTATATTATGTAACAGGGTACCCAAGAGAACAATTGTTGAAAACGGTGAGTGTGACCGTGAGGTCTGATAATAGACAGATAAATCTCCAACCAATACAAGCTAAAGGTACCGAAAGGATGGGAATTAGCTTTCTTCCCTGCTATACACTTAACTCTTAAGCCACCAGAAGACGACCAAACGTCTTAGCTAATAGGGTACCACAGTTACTTAAACTCCACAACTAGTTTCCCAATTGCTACTGTGTTACAGTGCTTATACTCAGCACTTAAGAAAAAATTTCAACATAAATAATAATAGAGCTACTTACCAGCGGCAACTGCTTCGGAGAGAACTCACCGACTGAGCTGTGCAACTGGCTTATATACCCGAAAGTCTTCCCCAGATCTAGATTTCGCCAGAGCTACGAATGCTAGGAAAACCACCTACAACTACAAATCTAAATCATAATGAAGGCAATTTTCTGGCACAAATCATAATGAAGGCAATTTTCTGGCACAACAGAATAATTCAACTCAAGCAACAACGATGCATTAATTTCTCTCGCAGCTTCCACAACGTGGTACAATATTAAATAACATTATTATTTCTTTACTACCAGCGCCACCAGCAACGTACGCGAACAGCACAGCCAAGGCACGAAATTTCATTGTTTTACAGTAAAGAACAATCATGGAAACAACCAACACATGTGAAAACTACATAAACAAGAGACAAAACATCAACACGTGGCATTCGCAATTACATACATTATTTATTGTTTTATGCTGCATTTGTAACATTCGCAAACTTCCTGCACTCAGCCCATGAGGGCGAACTCACCAATCAATCATTAAACCATGAGTCGTAACATAATTTGTAGACACTGCTGCTGTTTGGATCATAAGGTTGACCACTCCATTAAAAAGCTGCCCTAAATTTTACACCTGGTCGCGATGTTCATTTGTAATTTAGTATAGCAGAACTTATTTAAACTCAAACGATGCAGTAATTACTACTAAAACCAAGAGTTTTTTCATTATATTGAGTTCGCACAAGATCAACAGAAACTAACTGCACAATAGCTGCAACATCATCAGCAACAACAAAAAAACTGCAAAAGCCCACACGTTTACTTAGACATATGTTTTGCAAAACATAGATATCCATTGATTGCAAGATTTGTAGCCGGCCGGTCATGCTACACTTTTAAAACAGACGGCAGACGATCCTCGTTTCACTTTCCCAGAGACACAAAGCGAAGCTCCCGCGAGCTCAAGCGGAATCCTTTTTTTTTCAAAATTCTGTCTCAACAAAACTCATATTATAACCTCCACATGGTAGTTGTCCAATATACGAAATTTGTCAGATCAAGTCACTGGCTCTTAGCAAAAACGAGTGGTTCAACTGGAGAAAAGACGACATATACAGTATTTGTTACGGCGAGTTAACCCTCATGAGCTAAGTACAAAAAGTGAACGAAGTATACTACGTTATAATTATAGCGAGACACAATAATATTGTTTGTAATGGTGAGTTTACCCTCGAGAGTTGAATAACAAATGATGTCCCAAAAATCAATATAACAATATAATAGATGAATGGTGAGGACGCCCTTGTGGGCTAACTACCGATGATTTACTCGAGAAAATACAATATTTTTTACTTTTTATATATAGATGCATACACATACACAGTAATACACCGAAAACCCTTTTTATAAATTTTTTAACAGAATATTTTTTGGAAAAGCAAACACCTTTCGAATTATAGACTGACTGAAACTAGCATAAAACCATTGAGCCTAGTCTATCAGTAGAGCGACTAGCAATCAGGGAGATTTATGCGATCCAAATGCTCTAAAGCTATAATACAATAACTACAATACTTACCGAAGTCGGTATACACAGATGGTCAAAAATACCACGGTAGTAAGATTTTGCGAAATCGTGCAACAATATCATCACAGGTATAGTGAGCGCATACACCGCAACATCATTGAAATCTAATTAACTCCAATATACAAAATTACCGCAACCGATGGTGCGTAATCGAAAAACAATCATAAGTCGACTGATATGCGGGTAGTGAGTTAAATAAATCCATCGCAACGTTCAGCGGCACTAAAAATGTTTCCAATCGAGTGTTTTTTCGCCGTGCTATAAATACATAATAAATGTATCAAGTACATTAAATAACATAAGCAAACAAAATCAACATATCTGAAACAGAAATTTAACTCGACCTTAATAAAAAGTTATGATAAAAGATTACTTAATTACAGTATGATACACGGCTCTATACACTGCACATTGTAATATTGCTGTTGGTATCCAAAACGCCGGTGAACGTTTTGTCTTGTAGTGTTACTTCAATTTCTGATGCTGCTTTACCAACTGTAAATACTGTTTCAGCAACATCACAAGATTCTAACCGTTTAACGTTAGTATTATGACGTTTTCCTCGGCAAAAAGGCAAATCACATACCTCAACTATATTGTCAGTGTGAGAACTTTGTAGACAGGGTGTAAAATAATGTAACTTAACCTGACGATTGTCTTCTGTTCCACTATGTATACATGGTCTTAAAGATATGTTTGAATATTGTACTAATTCTATATCTTGTGTATGTTCTTTTTCTCTTTCCTTACGCGACCTTTTGAAACATCTCATGAACTTTTGAATTTTTTTGAATAGAATAGAAGATACACAATAATATACCTAATATGACGGCTGGTATTATGTAACTGGCCTCAACAGGGAAATCAAAATCATCCTGTGGTAAGTACATGAGTTCGCGTTTTAATCTCTGGTCAGTTAAATAAGAATTGTACTTGACATCTTCTAACTTACTCCAGGTCGGTGGGGGTACATCTGAAAAGTTAAACGTGAATTCTCCCATATGTTGCATGAATACTTCAAAATCTTGTACTGGGCGAAAATTCGACATTAACACTTGGTCTCCAACAATAATCATTGAAAAGTTCGCATGTGAGAAAAACATAACCCCATGTTCAGGGACTGTTAATTTATCAGCTTTTGTAACTTTACTACCTGGTTGAATTCGTGTAACGTACACAAATTTTTCCGATGTACGCACTAATATGCCTACTCGCGTGCTTTCTATGATAGTTTCTGGAGAATTTTGTTTAATATCAAAAGTGCAAGAATTTTTAACCGAAGAATTTTTCAAATCATGTAAACATTGGTCACTCTCACTTGTCGGGAGAGCAGCTCTATCACAGTACCAGAGTCCGGGAGTCTTTTGACAATTACCTGCCTTAACCTCATAAAAATAACCCTTATTAAGTGTGGTATCATAAGTTATATATTGAGGTAATGAAACGCGCAATGTAGTATTAGTATTCTTGTCGTTAAAACCAACATTGACAACTTTCATAAGCGGGAGAATATTCTTAACCCTTATGCGAGGAATTTCTAATATAAGCCCGAATCTAGTATTCATAATATCCATGATAACTGGATAAGCTTTTACAAAATGGTAAAACAAGCTAGGGTCGTGCAAATACACTGAATCATGTAAAGTGGGTTCCTTTTCAACTAATTGTTTTATTTGCGAAGCCGATAAAATATCTGAATTTAAAGTCCCAGTATTACTGGCCTTAACCATAGCCTTAACAACATTTCTTACCTCATTTACATAAAAATTAGTTTGGGCCATATAATGTGTCCAAGCTACGCTTTTAACCAAAGTACATTCTAACGCAACTACTGTCTGTTCCATATAGCGAACTATGTCATGTGTAACTGTATAGATTCTTTCTTGATTAACATTAAGCTGTTTTATTTTTTCCGAATTCTGAATGGCTTGTTCTCCAAACACTCGAATAGAATTTCTTAATGCTGTAACCTTAGGCTTTATATATGACATTTGTATACTATTTGAAATCCCCAGACCTATGCCTGCTAACGAAGCCGCTCCAGCTAGTGCAATTCCAACAAAACGTTTTGGCCTTTTTGACTGTACGAAGGAACAGGCGAAAGGCTTATGATGCAAATACTTTGTAATAAAGCTTCATAAAATGTTGGATCGACAGATTCCTGAAAATTTTCGTTTAAAGCCTTTAGAGCTTTTTGTGATTCACTATGCAGAAGTTGATGACCAGCACAAGTACAATTTTGAGGATTAACAGCAAATCTTAAGGCAGCCTTGCATTCTTCATGTTTCTCGTGTCTAGCATGAACAAGTATAGGTATGTAAACAATATCTGGTGCTGTCATAACTAATCCCTCGGGAACAAATCCTACACCAAAAGGTGGGAAAAGATGGGGATGTAGTCTGCTCAACTCCCTTGTTATAACTGAGCTGGCTGGTACAATTAATGTAACCAGGAGTAGTAATGCTAACAACGGGTAAGTAATTTTAAATACTGACTTTGGCTTAAGAACGGTTCTCTCAGTTTTCATCTGATTTCCAGGTTCTTTAGTTTTTCCGTGAACAGTAACTGCACCTACTAATTGTGGATATGTCTTTTCCACAAGTAAGGAATTTTGTTTGGTAAGTGCATCAACTTCTCTACGCAGTCTCTCAACCTCGGTACGATATCTGGGGAAACAAAATTAGATGACAATAGTATTGTCACGTTAACCTGTGGCGTAAGTGTAGTTGTAGCTACTATATTCCTAGAATTAATTCTATTAGCCATGGGACCAATGTTTGGTATATTCGGCCTCGAGCTAGTATCAAATGTTGGTCGCCTAACATTTTGTGAATTATTATTTTCTCGGTAATGAACTGGTATATTGCGGGCGAAAATTGTTCGTTCTGCCCTGGTTCCCTCTCAGTAAACAGCTCATGGCCATATGTCCCATTTTCCCACAAGTAAAACATTTAGGACCGCGTGGTGAAAATTCCTGTGAAAAATTTTTAGGTCTAGGCCGGGTATCCGGTCGCCTATTTTGATTTGTACTAACGATAAGTGGGCGATTATTTCTCCTGGGTGGGATATTCCGCACGCGCTGTAATGCATTTGCTATGTCTTTCTGATTTTTCTCTAATAACTCCATGCCTTGGGTTACTTTTTGTAAAGTTTGGTCTCGACCAATATTGGTGGTAGTATTAGTTAATCCCACTGGCGATGAAACTGTTCCACAAAGAACTAGTAATATCCAGCCTCTGCGCGAGGTCTTCTGCTTCCTTAAGAGTATTTGGCATATCTCTAAATACTTGTAGTTTTATTTCAGGTGATCTTAATCCTCCAAAGAATCGGGATATAATTTTTGTCTGTAAATTAGCGTAAGTTTCATGTGGATAAATACT
>JASANE010029785.1:0-15529 GCA_030248225.1 Trileptium ribeirensis
TCTTATTAGCTATGTAACCTAGATTAATTCAAATAGGATAAATGAAACCAGCGTTGTGGAAAATCTATAAATACTAGTTTTTGTTACTTTATAACTTTTAGTTAAAAAGTTATTAAATGATCACTTATAAATTATTAGCTATGTAGTTATAACTTATTAGCTATGTAACTTAGCTTTATTATAGCAGCAAAAATGAAATCAACGCACCAGCAAACCTATAACTACTGATTTTTATTACTTTATTACTATTAGTTGCAAAGTTATTACAGGATAAGTTATAAATTATTAGCTATGTAATTGTAAGTTATTAGTTATGAAACTTAGTTTTATTTAAGCAGAAAAAATGAAATGAACGTAGCAGAAAACCTACAGTTATAAATTTTATTTAATTTATAATTTTATTATTCAATAATAAATTATTAAAAAGTTATTCAATAATAAATTATTAGCTATGTAGTCTTTGCTTTGAATATATATATCAGGGAGTAACCGGAATTCCGGTTCCGGTTCCGGTTCCGGCGAAAATCGTGTTCCGGTTGCGGTTCCGGCAAAGGGAAAAACCATATCGGAACCGGAATTCCGGTTTAAAAATTTTGTTTGAAATTTTCCATATTTTTGCTTCATCTCTGATCCAAAAATATGTAATATATATTATACAATGATCAAGCTCCAATACAACCAAGCAAAAGAAAAGATTAACTAAGCAATTTGCCGTGTGAAACGCAAGTTGGACACATACTTTCAGTAGAAATCTTTATAATAACCTGCAACAGTTTGTTCACAAATCAAAACCAAGTCGATGCTTGTAGCAACTATTTTACACATTCAGAAGTCTCCGGATTACGTTCGAATTAAACCAGTCCAACTGGGCAGCAGAGTATTGCTTACATAGAAGTACTTAGCGTATGCTTGGCTAATATAAATTGCGCCAAGCTCCAGCCAGTGCGCTTGTAAACTTTGTAAATCACGCGAAATTAAAGTGAAGTAACGTTATCTACAACGCAGCCAAAAACTGCTTTCTTGGCAATGAACTGGATTATTGAAACTGTGCGAGCAATATAACAGTTTGTCTCATTTATAGCATTATGATTAGAAAGTTATCATCATTATCATCTAACTAACAGGCACTGTTTGTCCAACGCTAGCCTAAACAGTGCCTCTTACCACTGATCAGAAAATTACTTTTCATCTATTAATTTTTCCTGAATCTTATAAACCAATAATTTCAAGTTTCCTACAGAACGTCATCTAACAGACGTATGAGTAGTAAAGGCAGACGAATAGGGACAGAGCGAAAGCGTTTATTCTTCGCTCTATGCTTTGTAAGCACATTCAATTTGACGCAGTATACGCAAGGGTGTATAGTAGAAGGCATTTTTTGCTCTGGGTGTCCAATAAAACGACATATTGATCGATAAATAAACATTATTAGCTTCCTCAGTCTCTTTAGAGTTTCAGAACGGCAATAATGTCATGGCAATACATTAAGTTTAATGTAAAAGTTATTTTTAATGCATTTTAAGTCGACTATACCTTAATTTCTTCCTTCATATCTTTTACAATATATAAATTTCGAAGACCAGGTTCCGGTTCCGGTTCCGGATCCGGTTTAAATGGACGGTTCCGGTTGCTGTTTCCGGTTCCGGTAAATTTTGGTTCCGGTTATTCCCTGATATATATAGATGTATATTCGTTCGAGCAAATTATTAGCTATGTAGTCTTTACTTTGAATATATATAGCTGTATATTCGTTCGAGCAAATTAAGCATATAAAAATAGAGATTGGGTACTTATTGATATTTAAGAAATAAAGGTAAATAAAAGCTAAATAATTTTAACATATATTGATTACTAAAACACATAAGAGAACATCCCTCCATATGACCAAAAGCTAACTATGGAATAAAATGATTAATATTGCAATTCAGTGAGTGGTGTTCAGCTATTATTACATATTAATTTGGGTTGTGATTTTACACATTAAAATTAAAGTTTAGTTGATAGTAGAAAAATGAATCGTGTTGTTCTAGTGTCTTTCGTTTGTGAGCGGTTGGGGGAAATGATTGGATTATCTGACCATTTCCTTGAGGGTCACAGTTTTGCCAGTTTTGCGCGAAAAAGTTGGTTTTTTAATCCACTACTTGTCGTTATAGCTGTTGTTGAAAACGCTGTAATGATAAAATCACGCGTTGGAAAGCACACGCGAAGAGTTTTCTTTACCACTTTTAAAGTTCCAGTAGGTGTAAGGGGTTTGAGAAACACTTTAGAAAAAAGTGTTATACTAATATTAAAAAACAATAGAGTTGAAACGGGATTTGTTGTATCTTCACCCATTGAATTGGATTACGAATTTCGGAAAGAATTGGAAAAGGTAGGTATGTGTTAAAATCGATAGTAAGTAAAATTTAGTTTAAAACATGTAATTTTATTCAATTATTCAAGATATATTGAAGATTTAATTAGTTTGTTTTGTATTATGTTTTGGCCAGGTTGTGCTTGCTCAATGAAAAATCAAAACTCTCAATTAATGTGTAATATTTTTGAAATTTGTTATAAATATTGTAAAAATTTTAAAAAACTTTTAGTATTAAATAATATATTTACCAAAATGTCTTAATAAAATACTTTTATTTTAATTTTAGCATTCGAATTGTTCGGTGCAACGAGTTCTTCAAAATGGATATAAAGAAATTGAATTAATTAATAGTAGCTAAAAATGAAATGGATAAATTAATGTAAAATATTGTAAATATTTGTAAAGCAATATTGTAGATAATAATGTATAGTCATGTATAGTAATGTATAATAAGCCATACTATAAATATGTAAAAACGTGAAGATTTTTCCCTCAAGCTAAACAATTAGTACTGGGTAAGTAAACATGTATATATTGATCGTTTGTATTGTATTGAGTGTTTGTTGTAGTGTGGTTGTTATCGAATTGAAATATAATTCACCCTATCCACAGAGAAGCTACACATATCATACGAGTTTGTATATACTTACATGTTTTCCTTTTTTGCCATTCGATGTCATACTGGAATAATGTGATATTAAGCTTTTGAAGTTGCCGAACAATAAATTCCAATCACTCATACACTATGTTGATTATTGCCAGCAGTTGGTTCGTTGGTTGTTCGCGTCATACTAAAATGACGTAAGATTGAGTTTTTGAAGCTAGTCATTCAATAATGTTTGATAAACCATAAACGCTGCTGATTATAATTAACTAACATCCATTGGGGCAATACAATATTCCCCCAACATCGCTACACGTGTTCTGACGTTGTTTTATTTCTATTTGGAACTGATACCTTCCATTGGACAACTTTTTAGGGAAATGTATATAGATTCTAACCCCACATGTGTATTCTAATTTAAAACACATAAGTTATATCATATATAGTTATATCATATATAGTTGAACACGTTATAATATATGAAATTTTACCACTCCATTCTTTTGCGGTGATTTATTACCCTATCCGAGAAAACAAGCAAACAAAAATATGAGTCATAAAGACAGGTACAGACCTAAGCCGCGAAGGTTCAACCACAAACCAGATTACTCGCCACCACATGTATATGTGGGGGCGCATATGTCCACCCCACCAACCCCACTTGTGTGGGGGGGCAAAACCAGCATTTTCTATCTACTCTACTGTCGTATTTTGCTCGAAACCTGTTCAAAATTTTTGGCACGATTCTGTACAATTATTGTTCGAGAGCTGTTTGAAATTTCGGTCGAAAAGTGCTCAAGTCTTGTGCGAGAATAAGTAAATTTTGTTTCGATTTCTGTTCGATGTTTGTTCGGGAGGCGACAGTAATTTCTGTTAATTCTATTGTACATTTCGCAATGAAAATGCATTCAATCAATTCGAGAGCTAATTTCAAATAAGTCGGCCACGAGCGAATTGTGAGCGAGCCTCACACGAATGATATTCATTGCTGCTGAGTAATTTACTGTACATAATAGCGTAATTACAAGTACATATCACATCATGCATTAACAATTATTATTACTACGCAACATCAAGCGATCACAAATGTAACTGCAAACTTTCACGAAGTGCATAAAGCTAGAAAGTAAATTCGATAAGAATGGACATCACCGCGATCAAGCAAACAGCACTCTAAAGCAACAATCCTCGGGAATAGCTGCAGAATTTAGACTAACTTCGAAATACAAAATCATCCAACCACGAATGTTTCCCGAACAAAAAGTATACCGTTTTAAATTCACGACACAACAGTTTCAGCAGCGATGTCATGAATAATTCATTAAATTTATAATTTTACTCAAATTCCAATCTCTGGAGCGAAAATTTTATAGTTTCCCTTGCAAACGCGTTCAAAACAACCAATACTGTGCCATTAAGGAAAATATTTAAAAAAAATTCTAATTCACCACTTAAACCCAAATCTCTTCCATTTTTACGTTTAATTCATATTAAATAAACGAATAATAATCTTTAAGATACAACAAAATATTCTAATTCTTTGATTTTCTTTCAAAAAAACCAGACAACCGAGCATGAGCGTAGCTAGAAAAAATTTCAGAGGGGGAATGGTCTGGCTCAGGCCGAGATCTTATGTCGCTCCGTTCCTCCCGGCCGGTGTGTTTTTGCCCCGTAGAGCCGAATGTCGAATTTTATAAAGTGAAAAAAGCAATTTCCAGGCTATTCCGACAGGAAAAGTCCAGTCCAGCTGTGAAAATTTTTGCTACTAAGGGGGACCATTGGTAATTTTTAAGGTCAAAAAAATTTCGGGGAGGTGGGTAATTCCCCCCTTTCCCCCGGCTACGCTCTTGCAACCGAGTTACATAACAAAGCATGATAATGTACCATAACAGACAAAAGTAACTGCACAAAAGACGGACACAGCCATAGTATGCGTCAGGGACGACACGAAAGTGCTGTCGCCCGCGTCTGGACGACGTTACTGCGTCCGTCCAAAATTGTGTCCGTCCGGGTCGACGAAATTGCTTCCGTTTGCGTCCATCGGAATTTCCTTCGGTCAGCGTCCAGAAGCAATTTCGTCCGTCGTCGGCACTTACATTATTCGTGACTGTACAGTCGCACACATTAAAGTCTCCTATCTACAACCAGAAACACAGCGCTGCCACACATTTACACGCAAAAACAATGGAGCACGCACAGGAATTCTCTGAAATCCGGACCCCTCAAACAGGTCCAACAAAAATTGTTATCAAGGGCCCCACCTCGTTGAAACGTTTGCACCAGATTTTGGAACTTGAAAAATAGAATTCCTCCAGCCGGATCCTATTAAGTTAGAAGCGATATTATGACGTAAATTAAGGCAAACCACAGATCTCAACGATACGATGCACGGTGATGCCAAGTTTTGGTTCGACATCGAGTCCATCAAGCCAAACTAATAGGTGTGCCCCTGCGAAAAACATTTCATTTTACCTTCCATCAGATCCCTGAAGTTTGATGTGCTTGTCGGAGGCCAATAATACATCGAGAACCCTGAAAATAATAATAATCGCAATTATACAAAGGTACGTTTAAGTTCCGGACAGAAAAGAAATTTATACTTTGCGAAAAATTCGTAATTAATAATTGAACAGCTGTAAATTTTTCGCGAACAATTCGCTTTTATTTCTGCCACTAACTGAAAGCTAACTTAATTTTTGTTGTTAAAAAATATTCAACAGGTTGTAATGCTCATTTCGTGAATGTATTCGCCGGGCGCAGTCACATAGAAGCTACCAATTTTAATTAATATGCAAAAATATCGACTCTTAAAACTCAGCCGTTCAGTGTTTTGACGAAATTCACCCTTATTTTTAGTGACAATTTGAAATTAATTTAAAATTTCATAAATTAAAAAAAGATACAGTCCCGCTCAGAAATAAAAGCAAACTTCGCGAAAAATTCGCCAACAGCGACTGAACAGCTATTAATTTTTCGCTAACTGTTCACGAAAAATTTCATTTTATTTCCGAGCGTGACTGTACATATCAACAGTTATAGTAGAGCACCCAAAACTCATATTCAAAAGAATTCTTATTTAAGATTACAGTGAAAAATGATTTTTGTACTATGTAAATTTTTTGGTACTTTAAATATAAAATCAATACATAATTCCCTACTAAATTACGCAGTGATGAACTAAATACAACGGAGCGTACTTATAGTGATTGTACTTATAGTGAAACGTTCGTTTAAACAAGACAAAATTCCTAAAACTAAAATAAAAAGACGATAGTGAAAATTTCAATCCTAAATCTTTTCGACTAATTGCAAGCGATTTCACTTGAACACACACTATTGCACATCATAGCTACTCCAGTGTTCTCTAACAATGAGTGTATTCTTTGAAGACCGCACGGATTGTGTTCAAGTGACCACGAGAACTCTTTGTGAACAATATTTCGTATTATTATTGATTACAGACCGATGCCCGTTCCCAAGCAATACTATATTTCCAGCACTCATTTCCGGTGAATAATTTAGAATTTCCAGCGACTAATTTAAAACCCAGTGCACAATAGGCTCAAATAGACATTTTGTTGTTATTTAACGTGTGGTGGATGCGAACTACTACGATATAAATATGTACAGTCGCGGTATAAATAAGTGCAATCGAAAACGACTAAACGAAATAGCAGTGGATCGAAATTTCATTTAATCGAAAATAATCGAAATTTTATCAATTTGAAATTTATTTAATTGTGCTAAAATCGAAATCGGTGGAAATTTCGTTTAGTCGAAATCGGTCGGAATCGAAATCGATTGAAATTTCGTTTAGTCGAAATCGGTCGGAATCGAAATCGATTGAAATTTCGTTTAGTCGAAATCGGTCGGAATCGAAATCGATTGAAATTTCGTTTAGTCGAAATCGGTCGGAATCGAAATCGATTGAAATTTCGTTTATTCGAAATTTCTATCCATTATTTAATTTTGCACTTATTTCTAACTGTATGAATAGCTGTACTAAAAATATTTACTTTCGGTTGGCTCAGTTTTGATAAAGTTGTAAAATTAAAAACGTGGAACTAAACAATGCACGTAATTAATGACGTTAACCCTTTCATGCCCACTAGGTCCAAATAGACCTAACGCACATTGTGAGTTGTTGTGTTTGCGCAGTTTGTCGAATGCTGTACGTTTGCACGTGCATTATTATTCGGACGCGTTGTGAAGTTCCTTATGGAACAGAGCAACAGCTGCCAGATGCCTAAGTGGTTTGCGTACGCAATTTTTATCCGAACGTCCCGAGTTCGATTCCTGGCGCGAACTAGTTTGTCAAAAATTGCACGATACTCAAATTAATTCGGGCATGAAAAGGGTAACAATGCTTACATGACGCTGGCGCTCATGTTCGTTTTGTGCTGATAAGCATCGCGATGCAGCCGTGCTCGACTAATAAACAGCTCGTACATGGTTCGGGCTTGCTAAAAGAAAGAAAAATGAAATTTACTACAGTCACCGATAAAACCAGGTTCAGACGAAAACACCGGACGAACGGACGAAACAGAAACGCGGATGGATGGAGACGCGAGAGGAAGGAAGTGTATTTACACTCAAAATACATTTATTAAAATTTAAGAGAAATATTCTTTAATTTTTGCACCACCAGGTATTCTTTTAAAATTAAAAAACCTGTATTATATATTTATAATTTTACTGAAATTTAAATGTTGTATTTTTGAAAAATAGTGGTTTAAAATTTCAAAGAATAGTTCTCTGAATTTTAATAAGCTATATGGTGGTGCAAAAATCAAAGAATACTTAGCTTAAATTTCATGTGAAAATATTTTTGACGTGTAGTCGCGGAGGACCGCAATTTTGTCCGGAAATCAACGGGAGCGTGCATGATCACGTCTTAACGCGGACAGCTAAAAGCCAAAATAAACTAAATGCCTTTTGGTCAAAATTAATATTTTTGCGTAGCAGAATTATATGGTGTTACCCGCACCCTACTGCAAGGGAAATAAACGCAAATAAACATTAAATAACCAAATATTTAATGAATACACTTAGTTCCTATTTGATTATCCATACGAAATACAAGTCAAAAGGAATTAAACGACAACAACTGTCGTTTGATTCTTTTTGGCTTGTAGCGCCATTTACAGACATAGGAAGCATCAACGACGTCCTTGAGCATTTGTCGTAGGTTGAGTAAACCAATGGTAACTACATATGAGCTAAGGTGTTTAGATAGTTGCTTCAATGTCTACCTACAGCGTTCAACCTAAAGCGAATCATCCAACTAAGCACGCTGATATCGTGTTATGCGAATATTCTTTAAGTACAGCGAAACAGAGTTATTGCTAGTTTAAACGAAGTGTATGCGCCTACTGCGGATAAATATGTTTCAAAATACTTGATAAATACCCGTTAGCCGACCCCTTGCAGTGCCTTCCGGCTCACTTTACATAAAATTTCTGCAGTATCTCCAACTAGCGTGAACAGAAATATTTGTTTAGCCGACTGCTTGCAGCGTCACCGAACTCACTTCATCAAAGAAATTAGCTGTTATAAACTGTTAGTCCGCCCTGGCAGTGTCTTCAGGCTCGCTGCGACCCAACTAAAATTATGTAATTTGCCTTGTGCTGTTACTACAGATAATTACTTTCTTATTTTTTAACTATAACTAACGCTTCTTCATAATGTATTTTTCTTAAACAGGTAAACATTAGCGTTTATGTATACTGCTTGAGTATTCATACGTATGTAATAATGACTAGATATCAGATTGACGACTTTGTGTGGGCCAAAGAAAAAGGTGCTTCTTACTGACCCGTTTTGGTGTCAAACGATAGCGGCTGCAATATTGCTTGTAGTTCGGCGAATAATTTGCTTGTATGGTTTTTGAGAAGTGACAACTATGCCTATATTAGTGAGAACAACACCCAGCCGCTTATTAGCAGCACATTTCAACAGCCGATGAAAAGCAGCAAGAAGAAGAGTTTCCAAAACGCTGTTGATCATCTGCGGCAGTACAGCATGGCTGTTCAACGACATGATATCGTCACGCCTTTGGTCAGTGCGAGCAATCCGGATGAAGCTATGCGAAGAAAGCCGCCATTTAGTTATAACAGATCTACAGACAACGATGATAGCTACGCAGTTAGCGCGAAAAGCTACCCTGATTACAGGCCGTCGGAGTCCGATACTGAATTAGATGAACTAATCAGCGACGTGAGAACCCAGGTTGCTAAATTCAACGATGATTTAATTTATACGGATCATATTGGTCTTGGAAAACATTATTACTAGGTTGAAGCGGATGATGAACCCGTTAGGTCTCCAAAGCGTCAACAGCATCATACGTTGAAGGAAACACGAACACAGCATACAAACCGTTAACTTCCGCGATGTAGTCGTGCTGGAAATGAGATTAGTGGTCAACTTATGCAGTTCATACAGTGTAACTGCCCGAAAAAGTCACGAGATTGCAACAAGATTACAAAGAAGCGGCGAGAAGCTATGTTCGATAATTATTGGCAGTTGGACTATGAGGGTCAGCAGTCATTTCTGAACTAACATATCACTACTGGTCACATAAAACTGGTCACAACCGAACACAACTAAGGACGTTATTTTACAAACACCAACCAACAGCAACAGCTTTACAGTTACTTCGCAGAGTAAAACAGTTTGACGTAATGTTTTTAATGGAACGCACGATATCTCAACTAAGCGTCTTTTTTACTCACTTTCAGTGAAAAGGTAGCTCAAGCACTGCAATCGATCGCAGTGGCGAGCATCGACTTACAAACAATACAGCATATTATGAAAAAAGCGCACAATGAATGAGTTTAAGGGTAAAAAAGATCAGCAGAAACGGCAAACTTATTGCAGTACCTAAAGAGCCTTGGCCCAGGCGATCAGCGAGTGGTCCTTTATAGCGACACAGCTTCCATCAAAAACCGGAATCAGGCATTGGCCGCGATGTTTCTTCAACGGAATCAGATATGAGGGGATTGAACATAAGGTAAAAACACATCCCTGGGGTGGTGGTTACGTCACGCGAAGACGGATAAGCTTTATTTTACTATGATACATCAAAGTTGTACAGTGCAACCGTGTTCAGAGTCCCTTGTACTAAGAACCAGTAGCTGTCGACATAATAAACAATGATATTTTTTGTGTTAGCCCAATTAAAATAATTTATTACAAAAATGCCACGGCGCCTCATATCTCATACTTGTGTGTCTAGTGTATACTACGTCGTATTTAGTGAAGTCTGATTAGCTTGTAATTTTTAGAGTTGGCTGCATATTTGTTTGATATTTCTGAGTCAGTTGTCAATTTTACTGCTACAAACATAATCCTTGTTGCTTTGCATGAATTAGCTTCCACTCCTGCTACACTTAACTTGTATTAGTAACTTTGATTTAGTACATGGAGAGCGGCGATAGCAACACAGCGACCGTGTTCACTCTGTCATCGAGCGATCGGGGAAAAATCCAATGATTTACGTTCCTTCTGATTGGAACAAAATTATGACGTAACGCGGTTATCATGTGGCGGACCCAAAAATCTCGAAATGGCTTGATTTTCCTACGCTTGCCAAGCGGGTCCTGCTGAACCGAACCGTTACTGCTACCGGAGAAAAAATCAATCGGTTGTTTATCAAGGTAATGTTACACGAACAAAGACGTGAATGGTTTTTACGTGAAGTATGAGATCGATGAGATCAGCTGAAAACGCATTTCGTTCGATAGGAAGCGGAGGCGCCAGAGACCAAAAATCATTACTCAGGCTCCACGCCAGTTGTATCACGCGGCACAACTTCCAATTTAAAAAAAATAAATTGTCGGATCTGAGGAAAATGGCCAAATACATGCCTGTTCATGATGCTGATTTCTGCAACTTGACTACAGATGAAAACGCCGATGGGGCTTATGAGAGTAATGCAAAAACATTATGAATACCCGCTTATATGTGTTGACATTATTTTTTAATGTGGTAGAATATTTTCTGGTGATTTTTGTAGAAGCCAGTGCCCAACAGAATATTACTGTCAGTTTAGGAAGTCATTTTGCACTACACAGTTTCGAGGCAAAAGAAACTAAACGCCGCTTTTTTGGCAGATATCTTAGTATTATTGCCGCTCCTTGACAGTATTTCCAAAGACTATGGTACCAACCAGAGTAGAATCGAACGCTGTCAACAAATCGCTTCGATATATCAATGTGTATTCAGTAAAAAGTTTTTCTTTGTTTACTTTAAATCACAATTTCGGCGTTTAGTTTTTTTTTGGTTCCAGACAAATTTAATTTCGTGTGGGAGGACGCAGACTGACGAAATTCCTTCTGGGCGGAGGGGCACCTAGATTTATCTACTACCGTACATATAACAGTTGTGTACCGTCGTTTGGGGTTAAGATGAACACCGGGTCAACATTGAACAAAACTGATTAAATGTCTTTCTTCACAGCTACCGCAATGAAATAGCCAGCTAACGATAATTAATTTCGGACACAATGTTGGTAAATGTAACCGCGTGTGACGGTACAAGTTAGATTTTGTACTGTTACTGCAGTAAAAGATTGGCACTGATCATTGTTTGTGTTCATAGTATCCCCGATATAGCGTGACACCAGTTCTTCTGCCTCGTGCAAAGACTACAACATTAATATGCTATTTGCTACATATATGTTCCAAGGAATGTGTGCGATGTGCCATTATAGTTTCACTTTGTACTATTTCATAATAATTCATATTATCCAATTGTTCATTGTAACCCCATGAAATTTTCTATCAGGGGTTACTTTGAACAATATTTTTCAGCCACTATTTTCAGAATTAGCTACATATCAGCTACCAATTCCGTATTTAAAATTGTTGTATTCTATAAAATAGTAAATAGTATGCCGCGCAGACATATCAGAAATCCAAAAGCACGTGGCTATCGAACGTATACCAGGGAAGAATTGAAAGATGCGATTCGTGCTGTAGAAGGCGGCGAACTGAGTTTGCGAAAAGCCCACGAGCAGTGGAAAATTCCACTTGGAACTTTGTCAAAATATACTAATATGTTTCGAGATAAACGCAAAATTGATAATTCTTCAGATCCGCCAAGTCCGTTGCGCTGTGGACACCCGACCGCTCTTCCTTCAAACGCCGAAGACCTAATTGTGATTGCTTTACAGAAATTTTCTGAATGGAACTATAATTTGAATAAGATAAAGCTAAAAGATATTATCGAGGACTTTTGTCGCCGATCGGGAAAACGCCCCTTCGTCAATAAAGATCACGAAACCGGATGGTCTTACCGACCAGGCGATGATTTTATTGAAGGCTTTGTAAATCGCCACAAGGACAAAATTCGATTGAGGAAAGTACCCAACAAGCAGCCGTCGAAAGAAGTAGATCCCAGTGCAGTGCGAGAATATTTCAGTAATATTCGGAATGAAATCCAGGGGATACCTCCATCTAATTTGTTCAACTTCGATGAAACAAATGTGGTAGATGATCCTGGAAAGGAAGTTGTTTTTGTTGGTGTGCGAGACAAGAACTGTCAAAAAATTATAGCAAACAGTAAATCCGCGGTTTCACTGATGTTTTGTGCATCAGCAGACGGTTGTGTCTTGCCTCCTTACATTTGCTATAAATCTAAACACCTCTATGATTACTGGAGGCGAGGAGGTCTGTCCGGAGATCCTTTGTGTGCCAAACAATGTTGCTCCGGCGGTTTTAAGTATAATAGTTCAACCAGTGGCTGGTTTGATGAAGAAATATTTACAGCTTGGTTCGAGCATGTTTTTTTGCCGCATGCTAAAATGTTGCCTGGACGTAAGCTAATGATAGGCGATAATCTGTCCAGCCACTTTGCTGTCATTGTCAGGAAACTTGCGTTTCAAAATAATATAAGATTTGCACTTCTTCCGTCAAACTGCACTCATATCTTACAACCTCTAGACCTAGCGTTTTTTGGCCCATTGAAGGCAGCATGGCGAGCACAGTTAAAGATTTACCGACAAACTACAAAAACGGGATTCAACAAGGCTGACTTTCCGCGTTTGTTGGCAGAAACATTACGCAAATTGGATATTGGAATTGGATATATCCTTAAAAGCGTGATAGATTCGATAGCAGATTACATAGCTACATGTAACCGTAAATATCACTTATTGGCGATTTCTACTATAAAGAGAATCTGCATATTGGAAAGTATAATCTGTCTAGTTCGATGTTAAGTAATTCTCAAGTGTTTTGGGGTTTTGGACATAGTCACAACAAGTATATGTAGCAGTATATATTTGGATTTCTTTACTTAATTTTTCTTGTATATGTTTATTTTGGTATTTCTTGCTGTCACATTAACATATATAGTTCACCACTCCTGATTTTTTTAAAAATCATAAAGTGTTCATTGTTGCCCTGGATGTTCATTGTTTCCCCGTAGCTTACCACGTAATAACTACACACCGGGCGTTCATTCTAACACCAGTTTTATGCATTCTGTTTAATAGCATTACGGACCACATTATAATATAAGGTGCTCATTGTAACCCGTCGCCTGGGGCAACAATGAACACCGAGATTTTCAAAAAAAAATCGCCCACCAATCGGCGGGCAGTAAACTAAAGCAGGCTCAATACACAGCACCACTAGCTATCAACTTAATGTCAACATGTGTGTTCGAGTCTATACATTGGAGCAACCACAGTGACAGTTCAAATTATTCAACTGTTCATAGTTACCCCATCTGACCGTAATGCATCTCAGAATAATTATTTACCATAATCCACCGATCTTCGTTTAAATGAAATTCGTTATATAAAACGGAAACTAATAGGTTTCATTAAATTAAATCTTTTTTATTTTAACGCAATAGAACCTACTTTAAAATAATCGAAAGCGATTGACTCTCGTTTAAACGAAAACGATCGCAAAACTTTTCCGATTTTTCAGCACTTACAAATTATTGTCACTATACAAATTATATATAAATGTGCTTATCGCTACAATTACGGTTAATAAAATTTGTTTGGAAAAGTCGTTTTCGAATTTGCGGATAAGAAGCAGTGTCCAAATATACGGTAGCTCGTTGCCGCCATCAAATTATGTCCTTTGCACTGACCAAATATATTAGATCGAGAGTGCTTTCGAAATATTTTGCTAAATTAATTTGGTTCACATAATAAGTAATTTTTTAATATATATGCAGTACGATACATAAACATTTTAAGCAAAAATTTATGGCTGTTAACTCTACTGAAGTTTTTCACTTGTTCAATCCGGGCCAGCCGAAACAGTATGACCATTGCTCAGAATCTATTCCTATATACTATGTGAATATATAATATATAATGTCTACATAAACATTAGTATTTACAAAACTTCACCTATATCATATAGTCTCTTGAAGAGTAAATAATGAGTAGACTATACAAAAGTGTAACACTCTCAGTGGTTTTTATAATCGCCCGCAATGCGTCAGGTGGTACCGTTTAGCTCTTACACCCTCATAGGTTTTTGAACTACCAAATTACCAGCCATGGTCACCCATGCCATCCTCACAGCCACCCATGTTGCTCGCGCCGCTCGATCCAAATCCCCTACTGCACTTTCGGAACTACCGACTTTGTCTTTCCGCCACCTGGGTTTTTGTAAGGGCTCGGAGACCGGTATGGTTTCAAACCACATTTTCAGACCCTCCCAGGTTTTTGATGCGCTTTTTTTGTTCATACAACCAGGGTTTCGACTCTCTAAATTCAAGGGAATTTAGTGGGTCGGGAACCTGAGCATCTGAGAGGTGGGTCGAAAACCTGGGAAGAGTCTAACAAGTGGGTCGGAAATCTGGGAGAGATTTGAAAAAGTGTGTCAAACACATGGGAAAGCTCAAAAAAGGCCCCCGAAATCCTGACAGGGGTCTGCAAAATTGGGTCGATAATCTGGCAGTGGTCTGAAAAAGTAGGCCGATAATACGAGAGTTGTCTAAAAAGTAGGTCGAAAACCTCGCAAGGGTCTGAAAAAGAGGGTCGATATTCTGAGAGGGGTCTGAAAAAGTTGTCAAAAACCTGACAAAGTGGGCTGAAAACCTGGGAGGGCTCTGAAACAATGGGTCGAAAACCAGGGCAGGGTCCGCGCTTAATGGTTCACAAACGTTGATGGGATGTCAGTCGGTGGTTCGAAAACCTGGAAGGTGTGTGAATGTGGCGGGGGTCCAAGAACATGGTTGGGGTGGGCCTTGTTTTCGACAGTAAGGGCGAAAAGGGCAGCGACGTACCATAAACCGACGGTAAATCATATACAGAAATGCTGAAGAGTGTCACACACTTCGGCAGAGTCAACCATCAGCGAATCTTGATTCTGCATACGAACAAACGTTACCACTGCGTGTAAATGACGATATGACTTCATGGGCAAGCTGAAAGCACTCTACAGTGTAAATACTGCACAATAAGTTTATAAAAACGAACTTAATGTCGCAGTGACGGTTGCAAAGAATAACTTGACCCAAGATAGCGAAAAACCCAATACGTTTAGTTGCTTAGAACCTCGGCTCTTCACCAGAAAGCTATAAACCATAAGAGCAAT
>JASANE010029787.1:0-15321 GCA_030248225.1 Trileptium ribeirensis
CATGTTAATATCACACAATCCTGGTGGTGCCTACAGCCAGTCCGACGGTACCCGCTGTCTTTTATAGACTGGCTGAGTGTGCCTTATGACAAAATAAGTGCTACAAAATCCAGAACAGTGCTTGTGGTAAAGCAGTAGATTTAGCTATGCGTTAGGGGTCATTCTAAAATTCTATAGGATTGATAGAGAATTTGAAGGTCAGACGCGACTAAGATAGCACCGTTCCCGCTCCTCTCAGCTTGGGTCATTGACGGCCTTTTACTTGTAATCCCTTTCCTAAGTAATGGGTTCGCAGATGATTCGTGTGTCATTTTAGGCTTTCGAATTATCATTAATAAGCAGTTGGTCATTAAGGGTTCAAAAGATCACTTATGGCAACTCCGAAGAGGATATGAGCTAGGCGGAATTATTGAAATCTATTTTCCTATAAGATAGTTTGAAAGACAGTAAAATTTATGTTTTTCTCAAGGCACTTTAGAGTTTGCGCTCAACTGTCAAACGGGTATGCCATGCAAGTGGCTCCGTTTTTACAGCAGCAAATATTTGTCGTCGGAGCATGGGCCAGGCTTTATATTTACGGCAATTGGGTCATGCCCGTAGGGCATTGTTAAATTCTATCCTAGTAAATTTCATATTTTACTTGAGAGTTAGGTACACTGTTGATCCGAAACTTTAATTTCGACTCCGCACATAACCATTCGTTTCCGCCTTTAATTTTAGTCGATCAAAGCAATGCTTTCGCCTCTGATCCTGTGAAATTTTATATTATCTTACAGTGTGCCGAAACCTAAGCAATATTTAGCTATCTCGTTTAGCATGAGCGAAATATAATTTTCTCGTCATCACCGGTTAGAAGAGGCAATTGTTTCAAACAGAGGCATAGCCTCTGGCAACGTTCTTCTGACACCCGTCGTTGATGTCCAAGTAATTCAATGAATTATAACGTAGTAACTATTCACAAATTCAGAACTTTGTTAATCCTGTAGCTTACTTATAGGAAAGATAAGTTTCCTCACTGTTTTCCGGTTAATTCCCGTTCCTAAGATCAACTCCATGCGCTATTAATTATTCGATCTCTATTTAATTTTAGAATTCTCGATCGAAAAACTCTTGATCCTAGAATGTCTGTTTGAAGTTCCGTCTTCGCACGTACAGGATCGACAAGCGAGAATGTGGCACGGCGCAAAATGCAATTTTTCAACGCCGAAGTTCACCGTCGACCCTGTCTAATTCCATTCCAAACTAGGAACATACGTTAGCATATCTGCATCGTGCTTAGCTTTGTAAGTTTAATTGCTCAGAATGTCCTAAATCAGGATTTCCTAATGGGATTGTTAAGTTTGGTGGTGTACATTTTACCAGGTTCCCAATCTATGAATCGGGACACTGTTTTGACCACCGTGATAAGTCTCGCAACACGACCAAATTGAACCTCACCCCGTAGTTAATAATTTTTGCCAATCAGCTAATCCATAGGATGGCAAGTTCAAGTTGCGGCTGATTTCTAGTAATCTCTAGGCGTAGTCCCATTCCTAAATCACTCTATGATATAAGAAGCCGAGTACTACGACCATTCTTTGTTTTACAGTACCTTGCTAAAATTAAGCTCCCAAAGAGGTATTCGTGCCATGTTCTATAGCTTAGTTATTAGTGAAATTTGATTCCTACTCCAATATCACGGATTTTCTAGTAAATCGGTGCTCTAATCTTTCGCGTGTGCTCAGAGCGTGCTTTCGTCTCATTATTGTTTTGAGCACTGATAGACTGTTTCTAGGCTCATATTTACAGGTTTACATGTCAAGGTGGGGGCGAATTTGTATCATTTTCATTACTTTAGGGTGTGATGAATCTTGAACGCAAACGTACTGTTTTCCTGAGAAACTTTAGGTCTCATGTTACGGCAAATGCACGGTGGTTCATTTATCTAATGAAAAATACTAACCCGACGGTCGGTGGAAATTGGTCCAAAGTCACATCGTTTTGTGTCAATTTTGTCAGCATATTTTTAAGTAGTTATCGATATCTAATAGTTTTCTTTAGTTGCCCAATTTACTGTCTGTTCAAAAAAGATGGAATGACATTCCTCCGATTTATCCTGCGATAGTTATGAATTCCAAAAGTATTTTCAAAATTACACGTTTTAACAGGCCGCTAAGTTATATCATTTTCTACAGGTTCAAACGCCATGAATTCTGGGCTCTGCTGCATTAAACTTTTAGGATAGGCTAGTTTCTGGGCGACGCTAAAAATGCGGACGGGATATGTCTCCGACGCATGTCTCGAATGCAAGCCTACGTAAGAGTTGCCGCAAAATCTCGTTTCTGATTACTATTTCTGATCGTTTCTACTAAAGTTTCTAGTATTAGCAAGGTCATCCTAGACGAACCTAAGTTTTATGGTAATCTCCGGAATAAATTTCTTATGAACGGGCGAGTCAGGTCCCAAAATGCAGACTCGCTTCTGTACCCCACATTTCTGTCCCGCCTTCTTCTTCCCAACCCACTTACCTCGGTTCTATGTATGTGTACACTTGTCATTGCCCATGCTTCTATATGCATTGCTTGTTAGCTCTATATGTGCGTTTTTCGAATGCTTGTAAAGGTAATATTTCACGAGCGTTGTCCAGGGTTAGGAGGAAGCAAGCGCTTCCGTTCTGAGTAAAACACATACGATGACAGAGAGAGGGAGCGGAAGAAATCTGAATCCATGCTAAATCTGAACATATATATGAATCTGTGAAAGCTGAAACTGTGCCAGACTTTAACGGGTCAGGATGCAAAAATAGACAAAAATTCAAAAAGTCAGCGATCAAGTCGCTCTAAAAAAATTTGAGAGTTTTATGCTCGTAGAGTCTGAGAACAAAATTTTGTCAGAACAGAACAAAGTTTTAAAGGTGGAGCTAGAGTTAGATGTCGTGTTGTGGCCCGAATTTAGCATATCACGGTATCTACCAAAGTTTTAGATCGTAACAGGCTATATTTTGCATGAGAACTCCCAAAATTATTTGATTCTTACCTGCTCATTTGCCATTTCGTAAACCTATGGCGGGCAGAAATTAGGCGGATTTAAAGTCGGTATGTGCATTAATACCGTTTTTATCTGAATGAACGAGATCAAATAGCTTTCAAGTTCAAAACGACGTATCATAATTTTTAATATTAGAACGGGCTCTAGCCAATGTATGAGAGGGTTACCTAGGTCTATTTGGAATACAACCTCATGGCATATAGCAACGCATTAACTGTACGACCTGTGGATCTCGGATAATTGCAACGTCGCGGTGTTATCAAGTCTGACGAAACTATGTTGTTTGTATAAGTCTATCAACTTCAGGGATCCTGTGAAATTTTGGGTCCTGTTAACTTTTATCAGTACCAATTCTCTAATATGATCCTAAAAATTTTTTTTTGCCAGTCCTATAAAATTTAAGGTAACCCTAGGGTAATTTGTCTGGTGTTACGAACGTTCCTTATAGTTTTATACGATGTGATATGATAAGATATTTGAGGGGTTCTATAATGTCACGAGGTTCCTAATGAATTTAGAAAATTTGGACGCACAGTCTGACAATGGTTCGATAAAATCAGCAAACTATACAAACCGAACACTGCGGTTCTTGATTCATACGCGTTACAAAAATATACGCGTAAGGGGTTTTATGACCTAGAGCGTCGTATTCGGGTCACTTGCAAGATATAGCCAGTTATTTATTTTAGGCGGTAGGAGCAATGACGTATTTCGATTTATGTCTTCGATTTTTGTTGGATTTTTGTTCCAAATGCATACTTGGTCCGAAGGAGGTGGCAAGACTTGTGGTCCGTTGATAAAATTAGCGTCGCCGAGAAGCAACGTCCTAATGTGAGTTAGTTTCGGTTTGACGAAGCTTTTATGGATGCTGGCGAGAGCACGAGTTCATTTGGAAAATGCGATATCCAGACGCGATGCTTAATTATTTGCGAATATCTTTTAACAAAAATGTATAACACCGATATTGGCTTACTGTATAAAACCGAATTTTACTTAGGGATAGTGCCACCCTGGTTGAGTTAATATCTGGTCGTGTGCATTATTGTTTAAACTTTTAAAAAGAAAGACCTAATCACAGAGGTAGAATAATATTGGTATTGTTTCATACCAATTTTGCGGGCTCTTTACAGAAACATATTCAATAAAAATGCATGTAATCATTAATTAACAGTACAAAATATGCATTAGTATATAGCAGTAAATTAATTACTGCATGTTTTAACGCAAAGTTAATTTATAGGTCTAGAAATTTCTCCTAAATGTGAAGCCTGGCCAGGACCGTACTTTGGCTCGACATCTGGGCCATGATTTTTAAATTTTCTTAACTCGGTCTAAAAACAACAATTTTACATATCCACAATACGGGCATTGCCGGGCCCGCAAGTGCCCATGCCCTCGTTCCTACAGAGGCTATTCGGTCGACCCCCAAGCGTTGCATGAGCGCCGAACGTTCAACTAAAGTATAAAATTTGAAAACACTTCGCCTGTCAATAGTCCAAAATTATATCCTGTAAGAAGTATCCATTACTGTGAAATTTGTAACTGTGATAAGAAAATATTCTCCGACCGCTTAGCTTAGCTCAATAACTGCAAAAACTTGGATCTAGAACATCCAAATAATTTTAGTTGTCAATTCTACCTATGGGCCCGTGGAATCAATACGACTTCGACCATAATTTTTATAGCTAAATAATTCCCAGAGAAACTCCCGATCAGAACTTCGGCAATTTGAGAAAAACAAATGGTGTAGCGGTTCTAGTTTGGACAGTCGTGTCTTACGGAGGGCAGAAGGTCAACTCAGGGGTGTTCGACTAGCTCCATTAAAACTCAAGGATTTTATGGTATGTATACACATATTGATATACCTACCTATTACCAAACCTTGATCCTTCTTGTTTGATCCTAGCACCCGCCCATAGTTACAGTTTCGATCTCAGTGGGCAGGAGCAGCTGTAACACGTCAAGAGGTTCTGGACGAATACGTGAATTCCTCATCCCAAATTCATGCGATAGCCAAGTTTTCTACGCGAAAAAAACTAGCTAAATTGCGTCATACCCGGTCTATATAATGGACTGAACTGCGCACTGCTGAAGTCGAACTTATTCATGCTTTCAGAGATTTGGTCCTAATCTAGATTTAACGCTATCTAATTACAAATTTTAGTCGCCGTCTAATCAGAGGCGATTTTGCCTCGTCATTCATTTTTTAATTTCTGTTCTGATGACCAATCACAAGAGTTGTAAAGTTTGTTAAATTTCTGGTTACAATAAACCAATGGTCGTCTTAAGGCGAGTTTGGATCAAAGACAAATCATCTTTTAATTTAGTGCAAAGGTTGAAATTTTGGGACGAAACTTTTTTGTTTCTAGATCCCTAATCACTTGTTTACGTCTGGCTAGCCAGACTATCCATACGCAAAGCAAGCTTAAGCCGACATTTATGAACAAAATTATCAATATTGAAATTGTTAAAATATCAATATACTATTAAATCAGACCTCAGTTCCAAACTATATATAGATTATACTCACGCCCGATGTTGAAGCCCGACCTAAATCTATGTTCCTAAGACCTATATTTTCTACGGGTAAGTGTGCGGTGATTGCGCGATTACCTATATGTCTGGCAGCGACTCCCTCTGTCTTAAACCATACAAATATTGACACAGTGATGCCTATATCCGTTTGTAAGAGTTCTTATATTTTCATTGCAAACAATCCGACTTTCATACACTGCCAGTAGCAGGATGGATTCCTCAAAGATCTCACCGCCAGGGCCGACCCTTCTGGGGTACCCACCGGAGGAACCTCGTTGATCAGATATGTATGTCTCCCCAAGTTTATATGTTGGTCTATTATGTATTATATTTATATATGTATGTAATTATGATCATTAGTACAATATTTATTAAAATTATTCGTTAATAAACGAAGAAAGAGAGAAAAAGAGAGATAGAAACATGAAAAGAAAGCGAAAGGGTAGCAGAGTTGAGACTGGCAATGATTGAAGGAAAGCGTAACAAACAAAAACGGAAAGAGAAGAGACAGACACAAAAAAGACAGCGACCAAAATGGTCGAAAAGGGAAAGAAAAGAATAAGGACACGGGATGGGCCTAGAACAAATTCTTCCCGAGCGACTTTAGGCAGTCAGAAGGGGGATTCAGTCCAGGAAGAACAATTTTGTTCGATCGGTAGCAAACACAAGTTGGGGTTAGACGCAAAATTGCTATTTGACCCACTTACATGGCTCTTTAGCAAGTCTCCTGCGCTACCGGCTGGAGAGATCGATGCCTCCAGGTGATCCTTGTAATCGGCCAGAGATGATGATTCACATGAGAGGTGACAGGTTCACCTCACAAGTGAGTAATGTAAAAATGCTAAAGGGAAGAAAATAGAGAGACTTTGGATATAGATGGGGGCGCTATTATCGGTTGTCCGCGGTAATTGCTGATTCACAGAATAATGCGCCCATCTACTCGAAAATTTTTGTTACATACGACATGTTGTATGTAACCTGTGTTACACACGACATGTCGTATGTAACCAATGTTACATACGACATGTTGTATGTAACCCGTGTTACACACGACATGTCGTATGTAACCAATGTTACATACGACATGTCGTATGTAACCAGTGTTACATACGACATGTCGTACGTAACCAGTGTTACATACGACATGTCGTATGTAACCAATGTTACATACGACATGTCGTACGTAACCAGTGTTACATACATGTCGTATGTAATACTGGTACATTGAACTCTACGAAACCGTACTCCGGTTTGATATTGGTGACCCTGTCGAGTTTTATATTGGTGCCCCCTCTAGTTCGATATAGGTGCCCCCAGTTTGATAATGGAATGTCGTATGTAACACTGGTACATTGAACTTTAGAAAATGAACCTAATACTGCCGGTATATTTTGATCGGTTATAGAGTGTACGATGCTTTTGGCGTACTTCCAGTCCAATGGGTCTTTTTAAAATCTTGTTTGATAGTGATGCCCCTCCAGTTTGATGGTGGTGTCCCCGCCAGTTTGATATTGGTGTCCCTCTCTAGTTTTATATTGGTGCCCCCTCAGCTTGATAGTGCTATCCTCCTCTAGTTTGATATTGGTGTCCCCCTCAAAGTTGTTTTTGGTGGGTGCCTCTTCCAGTTTGTTATTGGTGCCCCCTTCAGTTTGATATTGGGATAACCGGGAGTCGCACAAACACCCGCTAGAGAGTGGAGATAGCGTAACATAACATAGCGTTATTAGCCGCTGTATGAGCTATCGATGGGGATCAAGTTGAGGATGACTCTATAGCCCATTTACCGATTTAGTTATGTCGTATAGCGACCTGTCTCATTGAGAATCCCACGAAACGCATTCGGGTTGCATGTTTCATTTCAAGATTGGTGACAGCATATGGATAGTCAAAACCATGTGCGGTAACCCAGTAAAAGAAAATTGTTATTTTAACAAATTTGTTGTTGTCCATGGTCTTCCTTTTGTCTAACCATCTGGACGTATTAACTAGATTGTTGCAGTTCTTCGTAAATTTGACACTTACAGTTTTAGTCACTGTCGAACTAATATTAAGTATTTAGCCGTTCATCTCTTGGTGAATGGTCTAGAGGCCTCCTACTCCTGGACGGTCATAATTTTGATCCTTATCCTTTGGGAATGTATTCATAGGAGTCTCTTCCTGGTCGAAATGCGTCACATCCCTGGATTTTCTAGAAAATCAGTGCTGACCCGTTTGATTCATCTCATGATCATGATGCACGCATATATATCGACAAACAGCAACATAACAAATAACACACGAGGCGTGACAACATATAAAGCGATTAAATATATACATTGACACACCAAAGTATATGCAAACGAAATAGAACCACGGCCCTATGTATTGGGGAGTTCGCAATCAATGATTAGCGCCGGACGCTTTACTGCATGTTTGGGCATTGTCAACTTTAGCGGCCGAACGTTATAACGTTAGAAAAAAGAACAGCTTAGAGCGGGAGGTTCGGGTGTGGGGGCCCCCGACTTAGGCTTAGGCTTAGTACATGGCTCATAGAGGGACCTTAGCTTCGGCTAAGACTAAGGCTTAGGCTTAGTATATCGAGAATGACATGGTATGCAGTATCCTTTGGCCCCTAAAGTTGACATGGCCCGCTTGTTTTATGAGTAGTTTAGGTATCCTCGTCCCTATAATTTACCTTTGCACAGGCGGCGCAGATTCGTAATAGGCCAGAACGGACCTGTTACAAAAATCGACTGGTTGTGTACAAGGTATTGCCGAAAGCAATCGGCCAATTTTTACAAAACTCCAGGGTAACAAAAGCTTGGCTATATAAAAAGAAACGTGAACGATGCGACGAACTAGGAAAGAAGATTTATAAAAATTAACAATTAATAAATTAATTAAATTAAATTAATTAAGTAGTTAATTAATTAAATTAATAAATTAAATAAATTAAAATAAACAATTAATCGTTGATCAATATCCAACTCAAAAAATTAAGGACGTTATGTGGAGGGTTGTAGACATTGGAAAATATGCTTAGAATATAAAAGATTTAAGCATAGGTGTCGATGGGGAGCGGTAGGGGTGATTATGAGGTTAAGAGTCAAACCTCTTTCAATCCATATTCCGCCATCCGAACCACCCCACCCCCTTCGAAGGATCGCGGAAAATTTTGGCAGAAATTCATATAAAATTGGCGCAAATTGGGGTACTATTGGCCCAAATTCTGGTAAAAATGTCAAAAATGAAGAGGGCAGCAGATGACCTCCCCGTCATCTGCTTAAGCTGATCTCATTTTCGAAACCCTTGGAGTTAAAGTATCGTAGACCGGCACAGATTAATCTTCGCTTATAACAGTATAGTTTGGTTTAGGTCGGAACATTTGAACGATGATATTTCCGAAGTCATTTAGTTTCTTTTATGTTCAATATTTAATAAATTCTTACAGATTTCACATCGTTGATATCAAATATCTAAGAACAATTGAGTGATATCGCTGAACGAAAGGATATTCTTGAGTATATTTGCAAAAACTCTATAAATTTAGTGCAAACGTGCTGACGCTCATAGACATCACTGTGGTTCCCGAAGGCGGCAGGCGCGGAGGTTAGCATAGGGAGAGTCTATTAGGGAAGGTCTTGCAGAATGTGCTCAAAAACTTGACGAGACAAACCATCCATCCGTTATTTTTGTCAATTTTTGATTCCAAATTTTCATCCTAATTTTGCTAATATGTTCCGCGCGGCAGGGACGCCCGCGGGAGGGGCTATGGGGCTGTGGCGTGCCAGGGCTGTGGAAGTGCTCTCCGAAGGGGTAGACCAGTGCCTCGACAGGGGCGAGGGCGAGAGCTCAGGGGTAAGCCTGCATGAACTTCTGCTTCGTCATCCATGATTTGGTGCTAATTCCGGCCCATAAAAGTGAACACTTTAAAATTTTGTTAGATACCCCAATTTTGTGAATTTCTTATTAAGCAGTTCGTTCTTGAATCCATACTTTCGAAGAAAATTCAGCGGCTGTGACAAATAGAATCTGGGATCGCTATACATTGATCGCCGTTTATTAAAGCCACTACAATATTTTAAGGCTCTTACACGAGTCGCTACGAACGTTTAGAGAACAAGCGACTAGTAGCTTACGCCCGCAGCATATATAAATATCAAAATCAGATACCCTTGGGAGTATAAAATACGATCGTACAATTCAATTTGGTCCCGCTTTGCAATAACAAAGAAGTAAGCGTACCCGCTCTAGTCAATCTGAAAGTTGTAATGTTATATCAACAAATGAAAACGGCTAAAAAGTTTAATGCGGCGGGTTTTGAAGAGCAGCAGCCTCCGATTTAGGATTAGTACTACAGCTCAAATAAGGACTTTATCCATAGCGCTTAGGCTCAGTACATCGAAGACGGTACAACTTGCACAATAGCTTACGCACCGCATTTTTACTTTGGTCCAACCCAGTATGCCTATACCACAATCATAGACTGCTTTACACTACCCCTATTTATTAACACTTTTCATGTCAACAGCTATCATACAGATTTTTATACCAAAACCTTTGATGTTGATGATGATGACGATGACGGTAAATTGAGATCTCTACCAGAAAACGATGCCAAATAACAACACACTTTTTTCAGTCAATTATGACAATTACATTGTTGGAGGAGGTTCAGTCGACGAGACTTGATGATTCAATGATAATTATTAGAGAAAAAATAGTTTGTGGAAGCGTCAAATTCGCTTGATCTTGGCTGGAATTTTAGGGTGTATTGACTAGAAGGAAACGATGGAGGAAGGGGAGGGTTTGCGGGGTTCAAATGGAATCGCAAGAATCGTGGCAAATATATATGTTGCTAAGCACCAATAGCTGGAAAAAAAGTCGGGAAATAGAACAAACGTTAATGTGGATCATCTTTCTTCCTGTATAATATATAATACTGTATTTTGTTATTTTATACGAAACCCTTAAAGATCTGTCAACTCAAATTAGGACACCTCAGAACCTTTAGTTTCCAGTTACTTAAGCAAACAATGCCACAATGAGAATCATTATGTTACTAGTAACATAGGCCACTTAGCACTCTGAAATCGTCTTTACAGCTGTGGTCCCAGTCGGAACTTTAGTTCTGATTTCTGTAACATTCGCATAGAATATACGTTCAATTTAGGGCACCTCAGAACATTTAGTTTGTAGTTATTCAGGCAAACAATGGCACAATGGAGAATCATTATGTTGCTATTAACATGGACTACTTAGCACTCTGAAATCGTCTTTACAGCTGTGCTCGCAGCCGGAACTTCAGTTCTGATTTCTGTAACATTCGACTAGAATTTTTATTTGACTAAATGTTGTGATGCCTTTTAAATATATAATATTTGAATTTAGGTCATGTTCAGCTGTAAAACGAGCGTGAAATCTCAAAGACAATACATAATTATGCGGTCTGTGCAAATAAATAGACCGTGTTTTAGTGAAAAAGTCTTTGTAGTCTGAAAAAAACAACATTTGCTACTATAAGTAATCCTAATATAACTTCCAAATTGACATTGAAATTAAATGCATTGTGGTAAATGTCAAATTATTTCTTACAAAATTTAAAAAATTATTGTTTCAGTTCTTAATAACAAAGCAGTAAAAGCTACTCTTCGGAAATCATTCTTATTGCTAGCAAAAATACTACAGAGCATACAAAGCATCTAGAATTTGTTTTTCAGCGATTACACAGACATAAAAAATGTCAATTCGTTTGCTCAAAAGTAAACTTTGTTGGCATAGAAATTTCAAAAGCCGCTTTAAGACCAGTTCCAGCGAAAGTGGATGCTGTTGATAAAATTTCTTTGCCACAAACTATACATGAACTCAAAAGTTTTTGGGTGCTGCAGGTTCTTATCACAGATTTGTCAAAAATATACAGACATAAAAAATGTCAATTCGTTTGCTCAAAAGTAAACTTTGTTGGCATAGAAATTTCAAAAGCCGCTTTAAGACCAGTTCCAGCGAAAGTGGATGCTGTTGATAAAATTTCTTTGCCACAAACTATACATAAACTCAAAAGTTTTTGGGTGCTGCAGGTTCTTATCACAGAATTGTCAAAAATATACAGACATAAAAAATGTCAATTCGTTTGCTCAAAAGTAAACTTTGTTGGCATAGAAATTTCAAAAGCCGCTTTAAGACCAGTTCTAGCGAAAGTGGATGCTGTTGATAAAATTTCTTTGCCACAAACTATACATGAACTCAAAAGTTTTTGGGTGCTGCAGGTTCTTATCACAGATTTGTCAAAAATATACAGACATAAAAAATGTCAATTCGTTTGCTCAAAAGTAAACTTTGTTGGCATAGAAATTTCAAAAGCCGCTTTAAGACCAGTTCCAGCGAAAGTGGATGCTGTTGACAAAATTTCTTTGCTACAAACTATACATGAACTCAAAAGTTTTTGGGTGCTGCAGGTTCTTATCACAGATTTGTCAAAAATATACAGACATAAAAATGTCAATTCGTTTGCTCAAAAGTAAACTTTGTTGGCATAGAAATTTCAAAAGCCGCTTTAAGACCAGTTCCAGCGAAAGTGGATGCTGTTGACAAAATTTCTTTGCTACAAACTATACATGAACTCAAAAGTTTTTGGGTGCTGCAGGTTCTTATCACATATTTGTCAAAAATATACAGACATAAAAATGTCAATTCGTTTGCTCAAAAGTAAACTTTGTTGGCATAGAAATTTCAAAAGCCGCTTTAAGACCAGTTCCAGCGAAAGTGGATGCTGTTATGACAAAATTTCTTTGCTACAAAATTATACATGAACTCAAAAGTTTTTGGGTGCTGCAGGTTCTTATCACAGATTTGTCAAAAATATACAGACATAAAAAATGTCAATTCGTTTGCTCAAAAGTAAACTTTGTTGGCATAGAAATTTCAAAAGCCGCTTTAAGACCAGTTCCAGCGAAAGTGGATGCTGTTGATAAAATTGCTTTGCCACAAACTATACATGAACTCAAAAGTTTTTGGGTGCTGCAGGTTCTTATCACAGATTTGTCAAAAATTTCTGCGCCATTAACTTCATTAACAAAAGGCATTAAAACAAAAGCACCATAAAAATTCAATGGAATGATCACGCGATCAATGCATTTAACTCTTTAAAAAAGAGCTGAAACAAACAATCACACAAGCATTACCAGATCCTGGGGCAATGCTAGAATTAACCACAGATGCCTCTTCCACTGCAGTTGGAGTAGTTTTGCACCTAATTTTTGATAATGTAAAAAACCATTAGCCTTCTTTTCACGAAAACTAACAGAAAATGAATCGCATAAATCAACATTTGATCGTGAACTTTTAGCCATTAACTTGAGTTTAAAGCAATTCGATTGGCTATTAAATATTCGATTTCTAATTAAATAATTACTAATCACAATTACTAAATGCACTTGCGATATAAAATCCTACCCCGCAGCAATCGCGATGGCTATCATATATTTCCGAATTCAGTTGCACCGTACATCATGTTGCAGAAAATGTTGTTGCCGACAATTTATCACGATCAATACAAGCAATTTCATCAGATTTGGACTATTCTATTATAATTGCACAAGCTAACGATGTAGATTTACAAACATTTTTAAACGTACTACGCAAAGTTTAGTTGAGCGTAAAATAGATGGCGTAACTTTTATTTGCGATAAAAATTTTAGGAGATTCGTTCCAAAATCATTGCGTTATCCATTATTTTTGAATATTCACAACCTTTCGCATCCAAACGCTCGCGCTACATTACAATTGATATAAAACAAGTACATATGGCCTAACATGTGTAGCGAAATTAAACTTTGAGTAAAACATTGTGAACAATGCCAAAAATGTAAAATTTTGCGCCGCACAAATGCTCCAGTTGAAAGCATACCCACTATCTCTAGATTTCATAGAGTCCACATTGACATAGTAGGTCCTCGACCACCAAGCAACGGATACCGCCACATCGTTACTATGATGGATAGATGCACTAGGTAGTCTGAGGTAGTGGCAGTAATGAATATTTCGACTGGATCTGTTATACAAGCATTTTTGTCATCTTGGGTAAGCCGTTTTAGCGTTCCACGCACAATAATTTCTGACAGAGGTAAGCAATTTGAATCTTCCGTCTGGAACATGCAAATGCTAAGGTTAGGCATTCACCGCAAACGTACAACTACATATCATTCGGCCGCAAATGGTGCCGTTGAACGATTTCACCGCACGTTAAAAAACGCATTAAATTCTAACTATAACCAAAAATGTTGATATTTTGCCCTTCCATTAGCACTTTTGGGAATTCGGTTCCACCATAACTGAAGAAGGCTACAGTCCTTCTCAATTAGTTTTCGGATCAAATATGGAACTACCGACCGATTTTTTGTGCCTTCAAAAGTATAACTTAACAATCCAACGTTTGGTTTTCTGGAAAAATTTTATACTCATGTCAAAAAATTTCCAAAACCTAACCGCCAACATCATGTATCCCATTTTGTGCCAAAATATTTATTACAAACAGCTTGGCTCCAAGAAAGATCACCTAAATCGTCATTGAGCGATCGATATTTAGGACCAGAGACTATAAGACAATTACTATTCACATAAATGGTCGTGCCGAAAAAATTTCCATAGACCGAGTAAAACCAGCATTTCTATTTTTATACCATGCACCAAACATAACAATAATCTATTAAAGTGTTACAGTCAACTTACAGGGATTAATTCCAACTCTTCTAAGTAGTATCAATGAAGTTGAGCGCTTGATGCACTTCAGGAGGCGATCATTCTTTGTGATTTTGTTGCGGCTCTCGCTATGAATTTTATATATATAATTGCAGTATTGAACGATCAAGTTTGAGACAAAATTATTACTTAAATTTCCAAAAGATTTTGGAATTCTATGCATCGAATACTACATATACGTTTTGTTTAAAAAAATTACAGTTTTTGTGACTGATCATAACGAATGTTGCTTAATGTTAAAAAGCAGTCAGCTAACGGTTTTAACATCAAATTGAAGTTTTGGTTCAGTAGCACAATATGCAGTTTATTGCTACCAATTGATCAGCTATGAGGATACTTTTGCAAATACTGAATTGATTTTTTTCATTTTCTTTAGCTACCGATATTTGGTGGTATGCACTAACTAAATCAAGTTTTGTAAATGTAGTTCAACCATGTAGTTCATTTGTGATGTCAGCAATGTTGGGCATTGGGTATCGGTCAGGTATAGATTGCTTATTAAGTTGGCGGTAATCCCCACATGGACGCCATGGATCTGCTGTGTCCGGTTTTGCAGTCATTGTTGCTGTTATTGTTTGTTATTGTTCGATTTGCCTATTAGTAAAAGTACGGTGTCGATTTGGGTTGTAGTTACGGTTATCATGACTTATGCTTCGAGTAAAATTAACAGAAATAGCTTGTACCGCTTTGGTTAATTCGCAAAACTGTTGGCGCAATTCATTGAATTTCATCAATTTGCTGGGAAAATTCAAAATTTCGGGTCACAGCAGATGATCTACTGCATTGCGGAATTTGGTCAATCATTTTATCGGCTGCCTTGTCAAGCCGATCGGGGGATGTATCATGAGCTAGAGTTGACAATACCACCATAACTTCAGTAGGTAACATATCAAAAAATTGAAATTTGACCAAATTTTTACTGTTTGGGGCGAACTGTTCTAGTTGCCGGAGAGCTGTCGGCGGTCTTTGGTCATCTAATCTCTGCTCATTAAGCCATTTTCAGCGATTATTTTGACGAGAGCA
>JASANE010029789.1:0-15743 GCA_030248225.1 Trileptium ribeirensis
CAGTAGTACATTAGTCTGCCAACAGCAAGAACAGTGGCGATACCCTCAGCTCGTGTCTTATAAACTCCAAAACGTACAATATATACGTCGTTTGTATATTATGTCCTCTATTGAAAAGCGAACTTTTACTATTAGGATCCTGAGAACCAAACCTAGCCTAGATTTCTACCAGAGTAGCTGAGCCGAGCAAGCCGTACATGAGTCACGAAGAGCCGAGCCGAGACTAAAAATTTGGCTCTTTATTACCTCTAATTTAAGTAGTGAGTTAGTTCCGTTGGGTTCACTTTAGGTAATAGCAATCATTAATTGTTCTTCTGCTGCTGCATAACTTTTGAGTAAACTAAACAATTGCTGCAGCAATATTTAAATTTTTTTCATTAAATAGTTAAACAAACTAGAAAGACGTATGTGCTGGGATAGTATGGGTGATCCAAATCGTACAAGAAAAACAGTAATAGTTGTGCAACGGTTTTGCCAGCTCTAACGTCGAAATACAGGTAGCCATCTTTCGTGTTTTATTTATGCCACATTGGTTATGGTTATTGCTGTTAATTAGTTTCTACCCACTCTATTTATTGCAGGTAATTATATATTTTCTACCCGCTCTTATTTATTAAGACTAGAATATCTGCAGCGTTTCAAACATTTGTGGTAGACTCGCACCGCACTTCAAATGACCCGCAATGCAATGCGAAAGACCTTTGCTAAAACGCCGCCGATTGGTCTGGTGTACTATCCGGTCCTACCAGTCAGAGTATGTGTGTGATCAACTCCCACCTGTACCAGAATTTTTCATTTGGAGGATTTTTATTTCAAGAAAATAAATGGTGCTTCTAATTATAAAATCATTATGTGATTAACATGACACTAAGCATTAAAGTGTTTGTTACGTTGTTTATTCTGTTGATGTGACTTGATAAACGAAGAATTAGTATGACAAAGTGAGGTTCACAAATATCAACGAACCGAACTGTAGCAGCACAGACCACAATGTAACAGGCTTTAGATTGATCATATGGCCCCAAAATTCCAGAAACCCAATGGTCCGTGCTAAGCATCTAGTTTCCCAAAGTAATATGCAAAACGCAGCATGAATCCAGTCAGCTAAAAACCGCGTAACAGATCATAAATTTATGTACAAAGTCCCAAAATATAGATGTGATTATTTTGTTACCTCCGAGTTAATATTACTCGGGAATATAATTGTTAATTATACAATATCTAAAATTCACATGCAGTGTTAAAATTTGAGCAATATTGTTTGACTACGACGCTGTTGATATTGGTATGAAAACAAATTATCATCCTTTTGCTTTATAAAAGATAGAACCTCGATGGTCTAAATAGGAATTCAACAATGTTGCATATATATTGTGAAAACTACATCCAAATATAATCGGTCCACCAATTCTCAAATTATTAGCTGTAATGGCGTAGTTTTTGTTGCTTTGGGTTTAAATTAAGTATTAAACTTTTGTTTCATAATAACGAGCGTCTGGCAGTATAATTTTAAGAAATCTGTATTTTTATATGGGACAACAATGTGATTTGCTCATATGTTGATTTTATTTTATAAGAGAAATATCACGTTACCGCTCGGAGTAAGTGCGCTGTTGGTGTCAGTACATGTAAACCTATATACCAATAACTATGACAGCAATCCCATTACAGGAACTTAACGGTTGTTTGCTTAATCCGTTCGTGCATGAGTTACTATCTGCTTTGTACAAAATTTGGCACAAACATTTATCGCGTCGGCGGATTGAGCCTGCATCGTTTGGCTGCGAGTCTCGTACGCTAGCAACTAAGGTGTTTCTCGGAGTTGTTCCTCGGTTTTTAGGAACGTCGCATATCGACCACACAATAACGAGCGTGCAACATACAGTACACAAAAAACCCAGTTGGTAACGCTGCAAAACGTATATTTGTCCATTTGGATTCATCGTTTCTGCAAGGTTTAATGAACTAAAGCATAAATAAGATAACTAAAACATTAGATACAAATACGTTTTAGAACGTGTCAATATCCATGAAAGTTTGTACATCAGCGCATAAATCTTGTATATACTATGTATGCAGGTCACAATATTTATTCTATATCCTTTTTATATAAACGTTCCACGGAATTGCACAGAAAAACCAGCAAAATTGATGCGCCAACAACTTTATGGTAAGTTAGTTTGTGACAATAAACAATCTAAATTTGAAAAACCCAAAAGAATAGTATCGTTTTTAGGTCTTGGCGTAAGCTACAAATGCGAATATGACCTTGATATTGAAACACACCCCAGTGGGTAGTTTACATTTATTACGTTAAATCATACATGCTCATAGGGAGGGGAAAGGCGGGATTATCCCCCTCAAGGCTCAGACACCTAGTCGCAGCTTCACCGATCCCCCTGAGAGGTAGCCAGATACCGCCTTCACCTCCAGAGGCTCTGGACCCCACGTCCGGTGCGTCCTAGGTGGCCAGAAAATTTTAGTATATATAGACTAAATTTTCTAAAAATAGCCATAAATGTTGCAAAAATTGGGGCAAAATTGCCAAAAATTAAGAAAAATGTTAAGTTCCAAAAAAATTAGCCCTGACGATCTTCCCCCACCCACCGGTTCATCAACCCAGGGAAGGACAAAGAACTCCGAATTTGTAACGTATGGCTAATTTTATGGTTAAACATGTTGTGCACTGGATCGCGATTTTAAAACATTAATCTTGAAAGTTTTAAAGCCGATGATTAAATGATTGATCAAACTGAATTCATGGTCACCCCATTGTTTCTTATAACAGTTGTTGGACATATCCGAACTTTTTTCTAGGATAGATCGTAGGAAATTAGCTGCGGTTGTAGAATTTTTAAAGCAGATCTGCAAACGTTTTGCTTAGACCACAAATGAATTGCTTAACTTATTCAACTATGCGTTATAATGCACAATCTAACAAAGGTGAAATCCATGTCACAACTTTGGCTCTGTAATAAGAAAGATTAAATTCTGCATTTCAAGGTGTTATGATGATATAAAAAGCGTAAGCGAACTTCGTAACTAAACCAACATATGTTACAATGCACAATTCACGAAAAGGGAAATGATTATAATAGCCTATAAGTAGATATAAAACACCAGTTTTGCCCTTTGCACAGGTGGAGTTCGGTAGTGGAGATTCATGTGTTGGGAATTTTGGTTGGACATATGCACATTTATTTGTATGATTATAACTGTGTAGCATACATACATATAGATTATATAAAAAGCGCAAGCGAACTTCGTAACTAAACCAACATATGTTACAATGCGCAGTTTACGAAAAGAGAAATGAATATAATAGCCTAAAAGTAGATATAAAACACCGGTTTTGCCCTTTGCACAGTTGGAGGTCGGTGGTGGAGATTCGTGTGTTGAGAATTTTGGTTGGACATATGCATATTTATTTGTATGATTGTAACTGTGTAGCATACATACATATAGATTATATAAAAAGCGTAAGCGAACTTCGTAACAAAACCAACATATGTTACAATGCACAGTTTACGAAAAGGGAAATAAATATAATAGCCTAAAAGTAGATATAAAACACCGGTTTTGCCCTTTGCACAGTTGGAGGTCGGTGGTGGAGATTCATGTGTTGAGAATTTTGGTTGGACATATGCACATTTATTTGTATGATTGTAACTGTGTAGCATACATACATATAGATTATATACATATATATTATACAAACACATGCATGGATAAAATATTTACGAACAATATGATTAATTCGTAGACTGTGCGTTCGTTTATATGTTTAATTAAACCTTGTTGCTAAAACGTGTTACATTTTACTAACACACTGAGGTAAAATTGTGATACCTCCAAAAACTGGTGCAGACGTTGCTTAAGCCACAGGAAAATCTTAATGGCTAAAGTTGATCAAAGCCGAGGATGTAACGTGCACTGGGATGGTAAATTTAGATTGAAAAAGTCAAGATGTCAGTCAACACAATCAAAGATTATGCCGGTTAACAATCAGCGATTCAGTACCTGAATAATATCATTTTGATGAATGCGTAATACATTAATGATTATTGGCAACAGATTACATGACTGCATCTTATAAAAGTTATTAATTTTGAAAGATTCGATGCATTCATGCTCCTACCGAATACATTATTTTCATATAAAAATTTTTAAACATATGTACTCGGAATCGCGATTCTATATGTTATGTTATAGTATTTCGGCGCTGGGCTGCGAGACGGATTTGCTTGTTTAAATGAAAGTTGTAGAAATATTTAAGTGTGGTTATATACACTCACATTTTGCTGATATATGTTTTTATATTTTCTGTTATGATTTTGCGGCGATGGGTTGCGAGACGGTTTTGCTTGTTTAAATGAAATAAAGTTGTAGAAATATTAAAGTGTGATTATATAAACTCACATTTTGCTGATATATGTTTTTATATTTTATGATATGATTTTGCGGCGCTGGGTTCCGAGACGGTTTTGCTTGTTTAAATGAAATAGAGCTGTAGAAATATTAAAGTGTGGTTATATACACTAACATTTTGCAGATATATGTTTTTATATTTTATGATATGATTTTACGGGAACTGAAATAAAGTTGTAGAAAGATTAAAGTGTGATTATATAAACTTACATTTTACGTTTTGCTGATATATGTTTTTATATTTTATGATATGATTTTGCGGCGCTGGGTTCCGAGACGGTTTTGCTTGCTAAATGAAATAAAGTTGTAGAAATATTAAAGTGTGGTTATATACACTAACATTTTGCAGATATATGTTTTTATATTTTATGATATGATTTTGTGGCGCTGGGTTCCGAGACGGGTTTGCTTGTTTAAATGAAATAAAGTTGTATAAATATTAAAGTGAGGTTATATACACTAACATTTAGCAGATATATGTTGTTATATTTTATGATATGATTTTGCGGCGCTGGGTTCCGAGACGGGTTTGCTTGTTTAAATGAAATAAAGTTGTAGAAATATTAAAGTGTGATTATATACACTCACATTTTGCTGATATATGTTTTTATATTTTATGATATGATTTTCCGGCGCTGGGTTCCGAGACGGGTTTGCTTGTTTAAATGAAATAAAGTTGTAGAAATACTAAAGTGTGGTTATATACAACCACATTACGTAATGTTTTGAGCGAGTTTTGTTGTTGTTTCTGGGCGCGTCGATCCGATGATCACTTACGGTCGTCTTGACCTATAACGTTCACTATAACTACATGAAGAAGCTATACGTTGATCATTGTACACTTGTCTTCATGGATACTGACTCTTTATGCTGACATATTGAAACCGAACACATATATAGTGATATGCAGTATAACATGTCATTCTTTGACACCAGCGACCATCCGACTGATAATACTTTACACTCGACAACGAATAAGAAAGTATTGGGTGCAATGAAGCATAAAACAGCAGGCGTTCCGATAGACCGGTTTGTTGGGTTGAGATCGAAGATTCATAGTATAATATGTAGTGTGAAAGATATAAAAAGTCAATGGTTAAGGATGATATCAACCACAAGGACTACAGAGATACTCTATTAGAAAAGCAAAAGCTGCGACACAAACTGAATATGTTCAGCTTATACATGCATTGCATATCTAGGACAAAACAAGTTTATCAGAATTTAACGATAAGCCTTACGATTAGGAAGACGTCATACCTTTTCATGCTTATGAGCTTTACCTAACTTGCAAGACTTTTTAAATGTATAAGAAAAAATTGTACATGTATGAGGCTAGTCTTGCTTGCGTCACTTACAATGATTCATGATTTTCTCTTGACGTATACCATTATTGTGTTCTTAATACCTTAATACCTTATACCTTAATTGTATACTTGCATGTTACCTGTATGTTACTTGTATGTTGTACGCTTACGCCTTGTTGCCCATACTATTTTTATTTATTCAATATAAAGGCCAAAATCTGTGTTCTCTTCTTTGAACTGATATAGACGACCTTTGCACCACAAGGGCATTAAACATGCACCAAATATCTTAAAAGCTATGGTTATTTATGTTACGTGGTTAACAATGGATGAAAAACTTAAGTCGATTTATTATAATGCAACCACTGTGGCTAGAATTTCTACAGCAGCAAAAGTTTATCGTAAAGCACGGAAAAACGATGTGAATGTTAAATTGCAAGACATACAAGAATGGTTACGAGCACAGGAAACCTATGCGTTACATGAACCCCGAAGATTTAGAATTAACAGAAGTCGTACTGTTGTTAAGGGTTAAGGCACTTGTTTCGGGCGGATTTAGTAGACATGTTCAACCTTGCAGCTTACATTCCATAAGCATGGAACTAGAATATGTGCGCAATGTTTATCTTTAAGACGAAATAGCGTATTGGCAGACACAAGCCGTAATGATTTATTGTCAGTGTAAACCGAGTGCAAATCGATACATCGACGGCAGATCGGATATCGGAGAAAAGTTCGTCAAGCTTCAACAACGTCAAGCAGAGCAGGTAGCGGCGGAATTCATTGTGAACAAGTTGAAAAAGAGCTTTTATTTGATTATACATTGCACAAATTTTCTTTGTTGTATCCTAATATATTAGCGTTGAATACTCATGATATTGTGAATTGTTTCCATAAAAAATGAAAAAACATAAAGTTAGCCACTGAGCTGTCTGATGATTCCGTTGGCAGAGATTCGATTTTTTAAAAAGGGCGTACATTTGGTAATTTCAATCAGTCTTTTGTTTTCTTTTGGTCGATTATATCTCAACATTTCAACAGTCATTTTCAGCGTGGTCACATTAAACAGCAAAAGCCCGGCAATTCACTTCTCATCGATGATTACGAGGCAAATATCTACTAAACGGTATTTCGCGAGACCATGTAATCTGGTGGAACATTTTGAGATGTCCAATAAAGTAATTGGTTATCGAACATGGACAGACAAGGTGGGCTACATACTTTGTGTTATTACAAAAGGCAATACGGCAAGTGTAGCAATCGTGTATGACCACTAGGCTCAATCCGTAAATCTATATGGTGCGAAATGAGGATAGCAAATGAAGATATTGTATATATTAGTAATTTATATATATTTAGTTTTGTTGTATTTCTGTTTATAAATAAAAAATAGGAAAAGGTCAAGACAGCCATAACGGTTTGATGAGGCCCTCACTGCTATTGAAATATTTTATGTACCCTTATATAAACCCGCAAATTGTATTTCACATGTGGGTATAGCCATAAATGATATATAATTTATTCAATATGTCATTTCATACAAAAATTCACAACAATAATTAACCCAAAACTCACTCGAATAAAACGTAATTGCCATCTTTACATGTAGGTGTGTGTTTATATGACGTTTAATTATTTATCTATGCATGTATGTGTATCTATAAATATATGAATGTATGCTACAGATTTATACATATATCCAGCTGAAATTCCCCATACATGAACCTCCACCAACGGTGGATGGGGCAAAATAGGCAATGTATATCTGCTCTTAATTGCTATGACAAAATAGATTAAACGGCTAATGTATCGTTACGAGGCGGAAGTAAAATGCATACTATGCCGTTCTCAATATAGTAAGCCTTAGCCTTAGCCTAATCCAAGGCCCGAATACTAGCCATATGCTAAAGTTAAGTCTAGGTTTGGGGCTGGCAAACCCCGAACTCCCACTTTAAGCTTATCGTTTTTAGTGGTATAACACAACGACGTTAAAGCTTCTTAAAGCTGACATGAGACGATTACACAATGCGGATTATCCAAATAAAACGTAGCAGTATAAGCAATTATGCAAAAAAATAAGGCTTCACAATGTGCTTACTTTAAAGCCAAGCTTGACGCCAAAAACAAATCGATACAGTCAAAACTCATTGCAGTGAAGAGACAAGACGAAAACGAGAAATAGCTCAGACCGTATCGGAAGAAATTTTAAAGTAGTCAACAATAACAGTAATAGCAACTAATATACAATTGTCGGAAACGTTTTGGATCGCACTAAACAATAACACCCAATAAACTGTATAGTGTAATAATAATTGTGAGCAGCGTAAAGCAAAACTATTATTGTTTCCACCTTTATGTTATGTAGGATATGCATAGTTGCCCAAAATCCATCGGTTTAGGGAGAGTAGATGGCCTCGGCGTAGCGGCAAAGGGTTGGGATGGACCAGCGGGGTTATCAAAAAATTTTCCCGCAACGCCCAGATTTTCTGCATAAGTATCCCCATTATCCATTATAATTTTGCTAGTTTTCTAAAATTATCATTGGGCCTACAATGCGGGAGCGAGAGCGCACAGCCTCAGAGGAGTGGGGTAAAAATGGCTTACAGGAAGTCCGAGACTTAGTGGTTGACGCCTACTTCCTTCTGAGCAAATATGGTATCTATTCTGAAAGTGTACACAAACATCACACAGTGCGGGAGCGAGAGCGCACAGCCTCAGGGGAGTGGGGGTAAACATGGCTTACGGGAAGTCCGATATTTAGTGTTTGACGCCTACTTCCTTCTGAGCAAATATGGTATCTATTCTGAAAGTGTACACAAACATCACACAGTGCGGGAGCGAGGGCGCACAGCCTCAGGGGAGTGGGGGTAAACATGGCTTACGGGAAGTCCGATATTTAGTGTTTGACGCCTACTTCCTTCTGAGCAAATATGGTATCTATTCTGAAAGTGTACACAAACATCACACAGTGCGGGAGCGAGGGCGCACAGCCTCAGGGGAGTGGGGGTAAACATGGCTTACGGGAAGTCCGATATTTAGTGTTTGACGCCTACTTCCTTCTGAGCAAATATGGTATCTATTCTGAAAGTGTACACAAACATCACACAGTGCGGGAGCGAGGGCGCACAGCCTCAGGGGAGTGGGGGTAAGCATGGCTTACGGGAAGTCCGATATTTAGTGTTTGACGCCTACTTCCTTCTGACCAAATATGGTATCTATTCTGAAAGTGTACACAAACATCACACAGTGCGGGAGCGAGGGCGCACAGCCTCAGGGGAGTGGGGGTAAACATGGCTTACGGGAAGTCCGAGATTTAGTGTTTGACGCCTACTTCTTTCTGAGCACCTATGGTATCTATTCTGAAAGTGTACACAAACATCACACAATTATAATCATAGCAAAAGACAGGATAAGACATTTTGTGTAGACTAATAATAAAGTTTTCAGTTTGTAAATAGTAATAATATGCACTATTTAAGTAACATAAATCTCGAATAAGCAAACAGAACTTGGAATAACAATAACTGCAACCACAAATTTTGGCTTGATGAAGGCTATAAAACTGTACAACAGTAAATCGCGACTGATACACTCATTCACTGTGTCGCCGCAGTTCATCTTTTTTTTGGAGTAACTGTTTCAAATTAAATCTACGTTTGCTTAGCTTGCTTCTTCTTGTTTTGTTGTTTAAATATTAATAGAGATAAATATTTGTCTACCTACTTCGGAGTTATAATAACTAACTCAGAAAATACTTGAGCTTATTTTAAGAAGACTAAAAGGCATATTATAATAAATATTTATTATAAGAATAATAACCTATTATACACCAGACAACGGAATTTTTCATTTTGATGTTTAAGCGAGGAAGTTTAGAGCTGTTGTGGTAGTTGCTGATACGGTCGTTCAAATGATTTCTACTGCTTAGAGGCGTTTTCATCAAGGTACGGTAGGTGGGTCATTCTCACCGTGTCCCTACCCTACCGCCCTCAGAAATTGTTAAGGGTGACGGAGTATAGCTGCCCTCTTCCCCAAATATTTTTTGCAAAATGTTTCAGAGGTTGACTTTAGAAAATGTTGGGCTTTCGAGGCCAGAAATTTGAAATATATAATACGGGTCGTTCCTGGCGTGAAAAATGATACCGTTCCTTTTAGAGATAAAAACACCCAGTCCACAGTCCTATGCCCCCTTACAGTAAACAGCACGCGCCACGGCACTCTCTCCTGTGAAATCTTGGCATTCCTACAAAATCTTTCAGAGGTTGACTTGAGAAAATGTTTGGCTTTCGAGGCCAGAAATTTGAAATATATAATACGGGTCGTTCCTGGAGTGAAAAATGATACCGTTCCTTTTAGAGATAAAAACACAAGTCCCCAGTCCTATTCCCCCTTACAGTAAACAGCACGCGCCACGGCACTCTCTCCAGTGAAATCTTGGCATTCCTATAGATACTGCTTGTAATTTTATTATCGGTGTTTAATTACTATGTACTTTATTGTCAGAGTAAGGCTGTCGCACAATTTTTTAATATTTTCCATACGCCTGACTATTAAGCTGTGGTCAAATTACACAAAGTTTTAACTCCGCTGATTAGTTATTTGGGAACCCATTAAAATAAGAATTATCTAAAATTTTCAAACGTAGCAAAATTCAGAATACGCGATGCCTGCTACAAAAATATTAAATATGTTTCAGTATATTATTTCTAAATTTAAGTATATATATTTCAAAAGTGTCGTAAACGGAGTGTATGCGAGTTTTGCAACAAATGACTGAGTTTATTCGGCAAACAAGCAAATACTTAAACAACATTCATAAGAAATTGTTATTGTCACTACCATCACTATGCAGCAGACAAATTGGATGGCAGTATTCTTGATGTTGCTTTAAATTCTGTGTTCTTTAGTTTTAGTGTACGTTAAAATAAATTTTGATGGTTAGTAAAATTGGAATATTGGGACCCTCTAGTGATCAGAATGCTAATCTGGACTTATGCATCATTTAAAATAAGATGCGTGCTCATGGTCCTAATTATGTCACGCATTCAAATGGGCTAGCTACTATGTCACGCATACAGTCCAGCTCGACTACTTAAATTTTGAATAGCCTAGCTCGGCTATGCATTTGTCATCGAATGTCGAGCCGGACTGTGCTTTTGTCACGAGGCGTTCAGCTGAGCCCTATAACTTAAGCCAGAAAATTTTACTATACGTATCTAAATAATGCCCCAAAAACGGCATACAGCTTAAAACATTAATTGTATATATTAAAACAAATATATAACTTAGAATTAGTGTGAAAATACTATAGAACAAAATGCTATTACACTAAGCACATTACTAAATAAAATTTCTCAATTGACAGTTCAGCCGGACGCTCCGTTTGTCACGCAGAGCCTAGCTAAGCTCCCTGTTTGTCACATTAAGACTAGCTAAGCTATAAAAATGTACCATAGTAGTCCAGCTAAGCTATAGTTCACCCGAACTAGTTGAGTTGAACGCGTGACATAATTTGGCCCTGGAACACGCATCTTATCGTAAATGATGCATTATTTGATGCTAATATTAAGTAAATTTATGCTAGTACCTTATCGTATGCTAGTATCTTATCGTAAATGATGCATTATGCAACGATGCTAGTATTAAGCTATTTTCGCTCTGCGCTGGCGGCAAGGCTTAACTCATACTAAGTATTAGAAGTACGCTAATCGTGGGCTAATTGCACACATTAACATGATCCGAGAAATTTCGAATATACAATTTATAATTAATATTAAGCTATCCTGCCATTCGGAAAACATTTCCTTCACTAGCTTAGCGTATACGAAATTTTGCAATTACTCTAGCCGATGTGTAATTGCTGATATTAACATAGTCTGGGAGATCTCGAATACACAATATATAATTAAGATTAAGCTGTCCTGCCGTTCCGAAAACATTTCCTGCACAAACTTAACGCATACGAAGCATTGCCATTACGCTAACCGAGAAGTAATTGCAGACATTAACATGCCCGGTGAGATCCCGAATACACAATATTTATAATTAAGATTAAGCTGTGCTGCCATCCAGAAAAACATTGGCTTGGAAATCAAAAAACATTTACACTTATGAATTTGGATCACAATTACCAATATTATAAGGAATATGATCTAAACCATGATCATCTATCAAAGTGAAAACAATCGTCCGTCAAGTTTTAAAGATGTACATTCATGCAAAATCAGAGTAACGATTAGCAGTTGATATCTTAGTCTGTGAGAAAACATTTGAGATAGATAAAAAGCATGCGGCGAATGTAAAGCCGTGAAGCCTATATACAACTACCCTATCTCAGCTGTACACCTGGGTTCAATGCCTAAACTTAGCGAATATCTATAATAACAAGGTCGCCCATTTCGTTTTGTAACAACTAGGGTCGTAAAGCCGTGAAGCCTATATACAACTACCCAATCTCAGCTGTACACCTGGGTTCAATGCCTAAACTTAGCGAATATCGAGAAGAGGTTGTCGCATTTCGTTTTGTAACAACTAGGGTCGTAAAGCCGTGAAGCCTGTATACAACTACCCAATCTAAGCTGTACACCTGGGTTCAATGCCTAAACTTAGCGAATATCTATAATAACAAGGTCGCCCATTTCGTTTTGTAACAACTAGGGTCGTATAGGGATGGCATAACAGTGGGGCGGGGTATAGCTTATATTGAAATTTTGCGATTACCATAGTCAAAAATGAGTTATCTATGCAAAGGCTACAAATTACTACATATGAACTAGTTTTCTTTCGGGAGACGCTCAACACTACTTTAGATAATAAAACTGCTGTTCAAATTTGTACAAATACCAATGACATGATCGGTAAAGATTTAAGCATATTGTAACTGTTCTGGTAATTGAAATTGCATTTTTAAGAATAACTTCGCTAAGTTTCCTAGGAATGTGTTTTAATTTTGGTATTAACTATAGCATTATATTATATTTGTAGTTTTATCGAATAAAATCTTTAAAAACAAATGTGCGTTTGTAATCTACAATTTCACGGTGCAGTTGTATAAGTTAAAATTAACAAAATATATAAATATATATCCTTTAATGCCGATTTAATTTCAATATCTGTCAATTTTGACAAACAGAAGCCAGAGCCAAGAATTAAGCTCTGATTGCAAGCAGCGTACGCAAATTACTGTGCTATTAGCACATATTTGGTTATTTCCATGAAGGTTCGCGTATAGCAAGCGAATGACCATCGTGTTCAAACGTACACCACCACGACAAACCCAGGTTACAAGCTAAAAATTTATACGGGTCGTTTTTGGCATCGTTGGGCATTAAAGCGTAAAAAATAAGCTTATAACATATGCAATTTTACCATGCTTCAATTTTGTTGTCGGAATGTGTCGTATGTTAGCCCTGACAGTTTGCATTGAATATTATATTGGAAATATAATTTTGTAATAAATATTTCGTGTAACCTAAAAATATACAGAATTGTATCGAATGTGAATGTAGCTAGTTGACGGAATTTCGGAAGACTTCTTTTTGGAATAAAATATTTGCAAAGCAGAAATACAATAATACTCTATATATAAAACTCAGTTAAAAATAAAAATGTAAATGATTTCATTCCTTAAAACAACAAACAAACAATCTTGACTGAAAATGTTGACAGTGAAAATAGTTGTTTATTACTGTTGTTGTTGAAACTGTATGGCTATTTTGTCTGAGCTAGCAAGCGTTTCTTTGAGAAAAATTCAGCGCACGTAAGCAGTTATATGCAGTTCTGCTACAACACAGTACGCTAAACGCGCAGTTCAATTAGTAAATAAAAGCAATTATATCGCGTTCGTCAAAATTTTTGTATCGACGGCTTTACCGAGACAGACTGCAACGTACCATCGAGTACCCGAGAGTTTTTTTATTATTCGTTAGCCAATCTAGTATCATAAATTTTGTATCGACGGCTTTACCGAGACAGACTGCAACGTACCATCGAGTACCCGAGAGTTTTTTTATTATTCGTTAGCCAATCTAGTATCATAATTTTTGTATCGACGCCTTTACCGAGACAACTTACCAACGTACCATCGAGTACCCGAGAGTTTTTTTATTATTCGTTATCCAATCTAGTATCATAATTTTTGTATCGACGCCTTTACCGAGACAGACTGCAACGTACCATCGAGTACCCGAGAGTTTTTTATTATTCGTTAACCAATCTAGTATCATAATTTTTGTATCGACGGCTTTACCGAGACAGACTGCAACGTACCATCGGGTACCCGAGAGTTTTTTTATTTTTCGTTAACCAATCTAGTATCATAATTTTTGTATCGACGGCTTTACCGAGACAGACTGCAACGTACCATCGGGTACCCGAGAGTTTTTTTATTTTTCGTTAACCAATCTAGTATCATAATTTTTGTATCGACGCCTTTACCGAGACAGACTGCAACGTACCATCGAGTACCCGAGAGTTTTGTTATTATTCGTTAACCAATCTAGTATCATAATTTTTGTATCGACGGCTTTACCGAGACAGACTGCAACGTACCGTCGAGTACATGAGAGTTTTTTATTATTCGTGAGCCAATCTAGTATCATAATTCTTGCCTGAAACATCATGATTCTTCAATGCCAGAATGCAAAAACAAATACACAAAATGCACCTCCTGAGGGTTGCTTTAAGTAGTGAAAGCAGGTCAGATCACGGGTAAGTCTTTATGTTTGTCAATATTACTTTGTTTTTGTGTTATTAATTAAAATCTTAACAAACTTGGTTGTCGAAAAGCGAACCTCGGTCGAAACATTTCTCAAAGAATTCGAATAACGTTTTCATTTTGTGAAAGGTGTCACAGTACTTCGAAGTTTACGCAGTTATATAGGTTAAAAATATGTTAACAGAATGAAAAGCTTGCTAATTGTCGGTTTCGAAAACGGAACCTTGGGGTGGTGGAATGGTCACTCAACCGGCAGGCCGTATAATGGCTAAAACTGAAAACTATGTAGTTTTTACATAAATCTAAAAGCGTCATACACACAAGATGGCTTGATCCTACTACCGAATTATTATCAACCCACCATTTAACCATTCCGCTATCGCGCTGATTTTAAGCTTTTTCATTCACTTTGTAGTATATTTTCGTCTACAGTTGATTAATTTTAGAGTGATATATGTAATTCATCTACAGCAAAACGAATGTCTGATTCATTCAGAGAAATATTTTTAGACCAGATAAAGCCAAATCCTAGTGGGGTGGACGGAATTGCAAGTTTTCGAAAAAAATATATGTATTAAGACCTTACTAAAAGTAAAAATTTTTAGATGTAATCATTAAGTAACTGTTTAATATCGTACTGATCAGTCATGTCTAACCATTTCTACCAGCATGGAAATTTCTGCTGTCATCGTGTTGCACTCTCTGTCTTGTTATAAAAATTATATAAATTCATGCACGAAATGTTGTTTTGCGTGTTATATATATTACACTGGAGTGACAGTAATTTTCATATTTCAATATTTCATATACCAATCTTCAAATCATTTGTATGTCTAATAATTTCTTAACCTCAAATAGCGGTATGAATTTGCTACTAGTCAACCGTCACACGTCGGTCAGTCACCATATTTGACGGGTGATTCGACGTTAACGTTCTAAAAATAGACCTCATGATAATCATACATATTTAGATATTTAAAATATAATTATATCACTGTTCACGTTAAGAATGTATTGTGCCGCTTCCAACGCTAATAAGGCGATTGCAGAAATTTACGTAATACACCCTGTTACAAAAGTGTAGCTCTATGAACTAAAAGATTAATCGAGCAGTCGTCCAAATTTTGAATACGCTACTATAACTGTGTGAAAAGGAAACAGCTATGATCCAATTGGTAGCTACTACGTTAGCACATCGATCACAACCAAAGTTTTCATGGCTACGTTCAATTAACACCATTTTGGAGAGAAATGATTCTGCATTGATTTTCAGCAATACGTAACTGAACGAA
>JASANE010029791.1:0-15260 GCA_030248225.1 Trileptium ribeirensis
GGAAAGGTGGGTAGACCGTGGCCTCGGCAGAGGGTCAGAGGCCCCAGCGAGGGCTGTAATCCTGCTTCGGCATGTATGCATTGGATTTACTTGTATATTGTGTATATTTTGTTTTGTTTTTCTTTTTCTGGATGGCGTGATTCAACTAATTTGCATAATTGTTACTTCAGAAATTTTTAATTTCCAATTTATTCATTCTCCACTTTTTAGCGAGTTGAGATATAGTTTTATTGGATCGATTAACAGCTTGATTTAGTCTTAATACAACGATATAGCGAATGCTTAAACAAGCTTTAGTGTTTTAATTCACCGCAGATCGACTCTCTGACTACAGTGTTCGATGACTAACGGGAGTTCTGATAGCCAATTTAATCTTTCAACGTCGTCCAGCGTGCGGCACACCACATTGGTGACCAGGCTGGTCATTATTTCGGTGTAGAAAATTTATTCAGCAACAGCAACTCATGGTTCCTTCGAATATTGGTATTGAACCTCGTTATTTTTACTAAACTACGGGCAGCGGGCAACAATAATAACACAAAGCGGGCCAATATTTTTGGAAATTTTGGACAATATTTATCGAAGCGAAAAAGCAACAGGGTACAAGCGGCGTAATTTTAAAGGCAACAGCGACCTTTGTTGAACATGGTTGCTACCGATAATTACACTTTTCATATTCGTAAAACTGCTTATAAACCGTTTGCTAAATTTTTCACCGATAACAAAATGATGCGAACTCCGCCGGCCACTCCGAGCCATTTGATAATCCACAAATTCAACGACGATTCGAATGAAAGCCGAAAACCGGATCCGCTAACTACTGGTAGTTAGGAGCAGGCAGGTATGTCTCAGGTTAAATATGATGATGAATTGCTGGGCAGCGATACAGCACATGTGCTCCTTAATGATTTGAATAATAACAATTCTCAAAATAACTTGGTTGATCGAGAGTCCATGCAAATTGACGAACCAGCTATATCTGTGTTAGGGCAATTGGCAATACACGCCACCAGTCATAACCATCGACCAAAATTTTTTAAAACTATGACAGTTTTCGAGCTGAGCTGGAAAATTTGTAAGATAGACAAAAGCATGAAGTTTAAAAATGACTAACTATTTTGCAAAAGTGCAACAGATGCAGCATCACATTGAGTACCTAGAAGCAAATCAGAAAAAACACTTCCGTAAAGCAAGTGATTGCACATACTACATCGAATTTGGACAATTATACCAGCAATCACTAAGCGCTGGCGAATGGCAATTCGGTAAATGAGGCGTCAAATTCAAAAAAACATTTCGAGTATGGCTTTGGCACCCATGTGTATAACGAGTACGGCCTGTCTATCAACGCAATAATTTCAAACTCTTTTTTGATCATATAGTAAATAAAAATAATTTCGTCGAATGTTCTAGTGTCGGCCATGTGTGCAACCAGTACGATCGGTGGGCTGCTGGCGCTGATAAATCAAAAATTATTTTCCATCGATCTAATGAGAATGGTTTCGATCCAAGTTCTGGTGCCCATGCGTGCAGCGAGTACGAACGGTGCACCAGCACACAACAACAAAATGAGTCATTTGCCGAAAATAATTTCATCACGACGAAGTCATCTTCCCGGGACATGTTATGTAAATTGGTCCATGGTCAGTTCCCTTCAACTGAGTGCAGGCATAACTTGCCCTGGTGTTGGTATGGGTCGAACGCCCAACGAGGACAACCCACTCATACAGTACGTACTACCAGAGATAATCATAATTTGCATTATAATTCAGACATAAATCCACAACGGGTCAATCGCTGGTTGTTTAGCCGAAACGAAATGCCCGATCGATGGTGAAATGATCAGGGTGCCAACGAAGACGACCAAGAACAATGGAAAATGCATCGGGAATCGACAGCCAAACGATGAGTGAGATTTCAATTCTGTTTTTAATTTTGCAACGAATTGTTTTAGATGGGAGCAAACGCAAATCACTGATGTAATCGAAAGACTCGTTCCACTTATACATATGCACCGGTGGTGTCGGAAGGTAATCAAGGGATCCCCTCCTCCTCACAAATAATTGTTAGGATAGAAAGGTATATTCGGAATTTTAAGCCATATAATGGCGATTAAAACTTTGAGAGGTAATCACAGAAATTCAATCGAGCTTGCAAAAATGATGATATAGCAGATCCTAATGAAAAATTACTCCTGCTTAAATTAAAATTTGTCGGCAAAGTCGAGAATGTTACACAGACAAAGCTGCGACTCTGGAATATTTTGAGCTCTTCGGAGAACAAATAAATAGCCGCCATGATTGGTTAAGTCAATCTCAAACCATTTAAATGAGATTCAAGAGATCAATCACCCACAAGCATAGTTACAGGCTTTGTGCATAAATCTCATGTTCGTAAGGATAGATTGTTAGATTCTATGTCTAACATAGCTTTGCAGAGTTTGTTAACGTGGACTTTTATAACCGAATTACTAAGTGATATCCACAATCGTCTGATAATTGAAATTGACGACACTTTCGATACGTTATCCGAGAAAGCAATCGCAATTGTGCTGTTCAACGAGCAGATAAGAAGGGAATGAAATAGGAATTACAAGGACAAACATTTATTAACATCTGTAATATATTGGGAACCAGATATAACAGGACCCAAGGTGCCCCCAACGTGGTATGGCTAGGTATGATAATGGCCCCCGGTTCAATAATCCAAGATCCCTAAGCGACCGAAACACCATCTGCATCGGATAATAGACCGATGTTAGTCGTGGTCAAACGAAACAAGCACAATTCAGCAATTACAACCAGCCGCGTTGCATTTTGTGAAGGCAATCGAGGCATACGCAAATAGCATGCTCACAAATTAAGCAATGCCAGCAGTTCACGACCATGCTTACACAAACGTCTACAGCAAGACCGGAGCACAGCTAGATCTGCCGCAACTGGCTTACACGCCATCGGGTCAACAATCGTCGACCCAACGCTTGTCGGCTCAACTAACAAGGTACATAAGGCAGCGATCAACGTCACATAATGACGCCGTCTCACAAGGTGCGGCAACAACAACGTAACAATAGAAGGGCTCAGAGTCCAAATGCAACTATTGCGGATGATTAGATCATATGTAAAGGTGAATACTGGTTTAAGCAAGGAAGGACCGTGAGTCCCCAAGGTACTTAAACATCGCAATAGCAATCGGAATCTATCGCAACGCCAACTTCAAGCCGCCAACAGCCAATGTCAAGTAAAAGTGACGTACTGCATAGACAGTCTAGTAAAGTCTTTAAAGTGCACTATGCTGAAAACGAGTTTAATGTCTCTCCGCTTGAAATTGTAAAAGATAATAGTTTACGCAATGAATTTCAAGCTAATATTGACCAGGTCCAAAAATATAGATCCCACTATAACCCGAAAACTCGGTAGCGTTTTTGCATCGATGTGGTTATGTACAATATACGAAATATCATTAGCCTCGTTGATTCTGGATAGCAAATAATATTTATAATCCGCGAACTCTATCAAACGTTTTTGGATCATCTGCCGCTTTAGCAACTGAGTTAAAACCGGTTACATTCAATGACGTTATTTGCGATAAAGCTGCTGTAATTTTAATGTCGAAGTTAAAATCGGGCCATCGTATCAAGAAACTAAAGGGCCTACGGCTATATATGGGCAAGATTTCCTAAGAACTTTGGTAATAACTTTGGATTATGCCAACTGGGAAGCAACCGGTGTTCAAAATGCTATTCCAATTTGAGCTAGCAAAGACGAATTGCCCAAATTCTTGAAAAATTCGGTCGAGTACACGGGTACTATCAATATTGCTGAAAATAGTTTGCAGAGGTGCGCAAAGTACATAGAGGTTAACACTCGGACGACTCGGGGTTCGCCGAGGTATGAAAAAGACAACGTCAGTTGGACTTTCAACTATTTCAGGAACAAGTCGTTAGCCAAGCGGAACATGTGATTTCAGTGGAGATGCTAAAACTGATGTTCAGTTGGATGCAATCAATGCCGTAAGACGTATTTAGACACTGTTCTTTTCAATTACCATGTTGTTTTTTGAGCGGGCTAAAACGGTATCGGTGTTAATGTCAGAGTGGAACACTGAATCGAAACTTCGATCGAAAAGCTGATTCAGTTGCCGCTGCATGGATACCTTTTTCTCATATGACCGAGGTACTAACTATGCCAGGAACAAGAAATGTTAGATCAAAATATAATTCGGCATTCATTTAGTCCATGAGTATCCTCGATTTCGCCGACGAATAAGAAAGATGGTTCAAAGCGTTTTTGAGCGGATTATCGTGAATTAAACTCGATAACTAAAAGATAGTTTTCGGTTGCCACGCAAACATGAGACAATAGACTCGCTTAATTGCTGATTCGCAGAATAATGCACCCATCTACTTGAAAATTTTTGTTACATACGACACGTCGTATGTAACCAGTGCTACATACCATATGTCATATGTAACCAGTGCTACATACGACATGTCGTAACACTGGTACATAGAACTCAACGAAACTCTACTCCAGCTTGATATTGGTGCCACCTCCAGTTTGATCTTGATGCCCCCTCCAGTTTGATATTGGTGCCCCCTCCAGTTTGATAGTGGTGCCCCTCAAGTTTGATATTGGTGCCGCCCTCCAGTTTGATATAGGTGCCGTCCTCCAGTTTGATATTGGTGCCCCCTTCCCGCTGGATATGGGCCCCATCCAGTTTGATATTGGTGCTTCTCCAGTTTGATATTGGTGTCGCCCTCCAGTTTGATATTGGTCCCCCCTCCCGCTGGATATTGGCCCCATCCAATTTTATATTGCAGCCACCTTCTAAGGGTGCTAACTAAGTAACAGTGAAAACTAATAATTGTCGTATAACTGTTATCGGCCGATTGTGAATCACTACTTCTGGGTTAGCAATCAATCGAATCCCCTTTCTCACTTGTTCGCTAACAATGGATGTGGATTCGACATCGGGATTTACAAAATAGGATAGTTAGTGGGCGCGAATAAATTACAACAAAAGATCAAGTGGCCCGAATCTTTTTCAACAAAAGATCAAACCGCAAAAACACTAACGCAATACGTTTTTAACAACATAGTTCGCCGGTAGGCAGTGCCTGTAGGTAAACGCCCGTACTTCACTTTCGAAGATTTCACAAACGAGTTGGGCCAGATCGGTACGAAAAAGGTATATTCAGCCCAGTACCACCAACAAATCAATGGGTTGATCGAAAGGTAAAACAAGAAACTCAACGCAATGCCTTAATCAACAACAGAATTAATACCGTACCAATGGAATAAATTTATCGAGCCTGTGTGCTTAACCTAGCGAACATCTTTCCACAGCTCAACAGGTCATACTCCTTTTTTATTATAACAGGTTGCGATCCGTTATACCCGCACATGCACGCAACAACCGACGATAGGTATACAGTACAAATAATCGAAACATTAAAGAATGCTTGAGAATAGGTACGGCGTCGAGTCACCCTCGCGCAACAAAATTATAAACCATATTTAGACCGAAAAGCAAAAAACGCACGTTCACTGTCCGATATTTGGTATTAATGAAACCCCCACAATGAATATCTTCTGGTCAATTCAAAATTATGTACTGTCACGAATTTGATCGATTTATTCCGGGTTGTCGAGGCACGAATTCAAAAATATAAATACTTGAGCAGTAACCACACGATTATTCTGGGTACAAAGCGAAACTACAAATTTGCCAAAAAGAAATTAGCAAAAAGCCACCCGAGGATTACCTCTGTGGTATATGCAAAGGATCATGGCACAACGACAACCATACGGGGTTCATCAAATGGGTTCAATGCGACCGATGCTATCTGTGCTTTCACCAGGCTAGTAGATGAAAAATGGCGGTTCTGGAACCTCCTCCTCCTCAATTAAAAATGGCGGTTCTGGAACCTCCTCCTCAATTAAAAATGGCTGTTCTAGGCCTTCCTCCTCCTCCTCAATTAAAAATGGCGGTTCTAGGCCCTACTCCTCCTCAATTAAAAAGGCGGTTCTAGGCCCTCCTCCTACTCCACTTTTCGATTAAACACCAGCAGCGTCTCGCGAGTACCATTTTGAGTGTTTTTGTTAAAACACAGAGTTAAATAACCGACACGACTTATCCCGTACAGAGCTGTAGTAAGATTTAAATGAAATTTGAACTCTGGTTAATTTATACCTTTTGGAAAAACCCCCGCGAAATAAGAATTCAGTATGCTCGAAATACTCATAAAAGCGATCTCGTTTTCCTAGTCTCGCCGCTTGCTTTAGTCAGCATATAATAAAAGCTTCACTTATCTATAATAGCTGGACGGAAAGCGGTTACACTTCAACAAAAGATACACTATAATAGACAATGTTTTTTTTCAATTCCCAACTTGTGGGAAGTTAATTAAAACCAAGAAATAAATTATTAATAACTGTAGCACTCTCGTATGAAACAAAAAAGTAATGTAGCATATGAAAACAGGATTGTTGGCTTTCTGTAGCTAATATAATACGAGACTGACTATTGTTGTTAAAATTAAACACAAGGCATTATTGTTTTAGGTTTCGATTTCGATAATATATTTCTAATGACCACACTGTCTTTTCTCGAAATGCAATTGCGTATTTTTTTATTTCCTAAGCAGATTTAACGCTAAAAATATACATTTATATATCTCACACACTATTGAGAATGATTTAATTAAAATTGTAAAACAATATCACAGCCTCAAAGTGTCAAATATACTATAAACAGAACTTCGTATTCATGGAGATGACTAAAAACAACATCAAAGGACCACTTTTGTTAGCGGTAACTAATAAACATCGTTAGATGTGTAATCCTGTATTGTTGCTATTTATTAACTTATATCATTGTTTAAGAGCGATTATCTTAATAATTCTTACGCAATCCACTTGGAAGTCGTAGCGTACTAGTTGTTAAGACTTTCATAAGATTCAGGCTCGCATCACCGCTGAACCCTCGTTACGATGACTGCTTGATTATCGGCATCTGCCGTTAATAGCTTTTGTTATTGTTACTATTTCACCAAAGAGAAATAGACGGTATACAAGTGTATTCAAGTGATTCATGCGGTCCTTAAAGTGTAATCTCACTGAAAAGGTTATCGAGCTAACTATAAATAAAAATAACTTACCATAATAACTTATTATAATATTGATTACCATTACAACAATAACTTACCATAATATTGATCTCCATTTCGACTACGTAAAGAGGTGCCATTACATCCGGATGGATACGAGTCGGGCTGCTTCAAGTAAACAACTAAATAATGATTTTATTAATTTCAATTTTATTTTTAAATATAATATTTATTTGTTTTATTTTATTACAAATAACGAAAATTTATGTTGCGGTTTATACAACATAACAGCCTTTGTGTATGAAATAAATAAGAAATATATTAAGTAATACGTTTAATGTGTATAATACAATATTATTGAAACTATAGTAATAGTTTATAATTTGATATATTAAATATTAATTTAAATAATGGTTTAAGACGCTGAAGTGATAAATATTAACAGTATTTTATTGGTAACAAGTCTACAGCCATATTCACAGAATATCTATATCGACTGATAAAGATATACTCGTAGCATTATAATTGTGAAATCATATATAAATCAACTATATCCTCAAAAGTGAAGTAAGTACTTTTGCGTGAGTCCACTTTAGGTGCTTTATATACAGCTGAGTTGTTCGTTTGTAAAGTCAGTTCACGATCGTCAAAGCCATGAACGCGAATAAATAATGATTTTCCCTTATGTACACGTGCACAATCTGCGATGCAGCAACGCGTAAGCGCTGTTCGCGTTCACTTTTTTGTTAGTTAGGCTCGCATTTAGCTGACCGCGTACAAGTGAAAACGCTATTACCAATCGCGTTTTTTCTCGTATGGTATATATAAATACACATATAGACAGCAAAAACTGCTGTCTGATTCAGGATGTAATTCTATAAACGCGAACAAACGTGCGAAATGAACAAATGTGTGCGAACGCAAATTCTATTCGTACTTAGACGAGCCCATGATCGCGTTCACAAAAATGCGAACAACAACGGCAAAAAAGTGAACGCGAATTTTGGGAATCGAATTGTTTTGTATTTCGAATTAATTCGTGATTTTGACAAAAGACCAACCTTGATGTACGCATTGGTATTTATGTGGCTAAAATTAAAATAAACAACATGCTCAATTTAACCAGTTGGTCCCTAATTTGTAAATTGGATATTGCCTGTAATTTGAAAAGAGACCTAAAACAGATTATTTTAAAGGCAATTGTCATACCTCATAAAAAAATTAATAGTTAACTTACATAGTTGTTGAAAGTTTATATAAGGATAAAATGTTGAAAGTTTCTCATAGAGCAAATGTTGAAAGTTTCTCATAGTTGTTTAAAGGTTATATAAGGAAAAAATTTTGAAAGTTTCTCATAGAGCAATTAAATAGTAAAATACTACAAAATTACCAATCTTATCAAATGTACCAGTTCACACCTAAAGGCTGGAGCTCAATTGTTCTTGCTGGAAAATGTTTTCTATCTAAGTTATGCTCACTTTTCATTTCAAACAAGTTTTATAGAAAAATAACGTATTATCTAGTGCGTTTTATGTCATAGTGCAACTAAATAGTAAATAACACAAAACTTTCAACCTTGTCAAGTCTATAAAACTTAGATTCGTTAAATTAATAATTTTCAGCCAGATTTTATGTATATATTATTCTTAATATTTCATTGTATATTTGTTTAGGCAATAATTACGATCATATGCTTCACCTTAAAACCAAATTTTATCGTCGTAACATCTAGTAATGTTGTTTTTTATCTAGTGTGTAGAAACAAAGCAGAGTACGTGTTTTGTATGTTTTAATTAGCTTCATCTATAAATTTACTAAATATAATATATGTAAATATGTATAATAATCGAGACGTGCATACACATCAATACAGTAATAATAAACTTTATTTTTCTATTATACGTTATAGCAATAATCCCAAAATTAAACCAAATATACCCTCTTTCTACAACTATTTTCAAAGTTTTGTCATGTATTAACGTAATTTCCGTATGCGTACATTTGTCGATTGAACAAGTTTGTAGGCGTTTATCAAATGGCACGCTAAAACGTATAACTATATTCGCCGTCTGTGAGTATATAAAAGTATTTGATCATCAAAAATGACATTGGTATTTCACAATCGCATTTCCGAAGTTCGTGAAGTCAGCAAATTGCGCTGCAGAAACGTAAAATTATTCAAGAAAAGAACGCCTGGGCGTTGTGTTGCAAATCATGTCCACGTCCTTTAAGCGTATAGTGCGTTCCGGTATTCTTGAAAATAGATCATTTGCCTTACAATAAATAGAAACGCTTACATAAATTTGTCACGTAGCCAACTTTAGCATTAGAATCGCATTTTCGAAGTTCGTGAAGTCAGCAAATTGCGCTGCAGAAACGTAAAATTATTCAAGAAAAGAACGCCTGGGCGTTGTGTTGCAAATCATGTCCACGTCCTTTAAGCGTATAGTGCGTTCCGGTATTCTTGAAAATAGATCATTTGCCTTACAATAAATAGAAACGCTTACATAAATTTGTCACGTAGCCAACTTTAGCATTAGAATCGCATTTTCGAAGTTCGTGAAGTCAGCAAATTGCGCTGCAGAAACGTAAAATTATTCAAGAAAAGAACGCCTGGGCGTTGTGTTGCAAATCATGTCCACGTCCTTTAAGCGTATAGTGCGTTCCGGTATTCTTGAAAATAGATCATTTGCCTTACAATAAATAGAAACGCTTACATAAATTTGTCACGTAGCCAACTTTAGCATTAGAATCGCATTTTCGAAGTTCGTGAAGTCAGAAAATTGCACTGCAGTCACGCAAAAGAGTTAAAGAAAAGAGCATCTGTGCCTTCTTGTGTTGCAAATCATGTCGGCGTAGATTAAGCATAAAGCATCTTCCGGTATTCCCGAAAATAGATCGTTCGCATTACGCGGGAAACGCTGACATAAATGTAACTTAGCAGCTAAATCAAAAATCACTTGGTCGCGTTAAATGTTAAATACAATTGGCTGCGGATCAAGGTTATGCAGAGAGAAATTTACGGATATTCTGCTTCTAGCACCAGACACTTAACGTCAAATCCTTCTGCGGCTTAAAACCACAGGTCAAAGAAACTATGTATGGCGTAAGACCAGGTGCGCTTCCACAGCACAATAAAGCCTAATTTAACCACCTGGCTCGCAACCAACAACCGTGGCTGCATGCATCAAACTATTATTGCATATACTTAGGTATTCCTTGGGCCTACGACAGGAACTATCGCTCTACACACTGAAATGCTCCATTTCACTCAGATATTCCTTGGGAAAAGGTCAAATACTACTACCAGTTGCCTAATTATTCTTAACCAAAAAACTTTGCGCCCCAAAAGCATATGCCGCACAATAAAATATGCTATATTGTATAATTGTAAAAGACTATAGACCTACATAAAGTATTATAGTGAGGAAAGTGCATACATGAGTGTATCGATATACACAGTTTGCATCATCATACGACTAAAAAAGATTTTATTATTGCTATTAATACATTTTCCAAGCTGCACCATTGAATTCCGCTAATGAAATTAAAACGCTGGCGTAGAAAGGACCACCTATAGTTGCCGTTGTTGCTGCATCGTCTTCAAAATTGACGCTATGTTCTAGCGTTACACATGTGATTTATTGTCTTACTCTTTAAGCAGTGGCTATATTTTCGGCTTTTCAGTGACTAAGCATTTTCTTATATGTCGCATGTTGCTATGTATGAATTATGATAATGATAGCGCCTCATTAAATGTGTTCAACACAATAAATTATACTTAGCATGGCCGGTGTAACTATTAGGGGCAGGAGAACAATACACGCTGTTCTGTTCTCTATATAATAAGGCTAAGTGTGAGCCTTTTTTTAGCCTAAGCGAAGGTCCTTAGATGAGCCTTCAAGTGAGGGCTGCCGCTCAACGAACTAAGTTGTTCTTTTTTCTAACGTTGTAGCGTCCCGCCCATAAATGTGACATGGACCACCTAACATTACGTTACATAGCTATCATTTTTAGTATCAGACATTGGCGGTAAATTGCCATTCAAAACGGTGACCGAATTGCGATGCAAAATAAGCCGCTTGATTGCTGTAAAATTTGTACAAAAATAATTTTCCAGTAAAATACTTAACAGTTGAGTGGATGTAATTACAAATACACTAAACTAAATCCAAAATGTGTTAATACTTCAATGAATTTCGCTGAGAAGTTCTCCTTATGTTCATTATATTGACAATGGTTTTGCAGCAGGCCGACCATTCCTTTTCGCGAACCACTGAGCCCAAGAGTTTCGATGTTTTATCGATACTTAAAAGTATAATGATATTGCCAAAATGACCGTGTAAAAATCAAACCAATCGCAAAGTTTTGGACTCGCTTGGTGATGTATTTTATTTGTTTTGACAATTTTTCGCACAAAAACCTTGTAATAATCACGTTTTTATTGACTAATACGTTGTGCCTTGTAAGAGATTCATTAATTATACAGCCTCACCCAAATTACTGCTAAATAAATTCAGGGCCACAATTATATATAACTAGTCGGTAGTGGAACTACATTTGTGAGCTTGGGCTGTTGCATTACGAATGTACTCAATTTTATGTTCTTGTAACTACATTGCATAGGGCATAGGGCTTTATCATTGGTAAAAATATTATATTTGAATTCCTCGACCCAAAAACCTATAGTGGTTTATTCGAAACGACTCTATTTCAATAAATAACACAAATATTGCAAAATTCTTTATTTTAGCTGCATAAAATTAACTAATTAGCTAATTACTAATTAACCACTCAAAATTTTTTAATCCCAGATATCAGGTGCACACTCTGTCATGATAGGCTTTCAAACAAAAAAAAGTTTTTTAAAATCCGTTCAGTGGTTCTTGAGATCCGTCGTACCGAACGAACGAACGAACGAACGAACGAACGAACGAACGAACGAACGAACGAACGAACGGACGAACGAACGGTCGGACATCGACCTTTTTACTCCCAGACAGAAAATAAAAACGCTTCGCTCGGCTTCGCCGAGCTCCGCTCAATAATAAAAACATTTGTTACTAGCCTTTTTGACAAAAGCCTGACAAAAGCGCAGGATAGTATATAATATTCCGAAACATAGTCATGAATGTTACTATATATACATTTATTGTGGACTAAATTCGTCAGACATTGCCGTCAAGTTCGCTTCAAAAAGAAATATATAGCTGAGATGCACCAAAATGAGTAAAGTACATTCGCCTCGTTAAATATTATTCTAAATTATGTCTTCATCATGTCAAGTTTTTCCCTAAGAGTGATAGTATATAAAGCTTTATCTCCTTGACCCTAAGGCAAAGGATAAGTTTAAGCTTAGCCCAAGTTTAACCAGAACTTACAGGTGAACATTAATGTTTGTTCTACAGTACTCATGTCTAGTTTAATCCAAATGTTATAGCGGGAGGAAGTTGATGATGAGCCTTTATGATATGGGAAAGGCTAAGAGTTAATGTAAAGTAATTTTTGAACATACGGTTGTGTGAAAGCACGTACGTTTCTTTATCACTGTCAACCATAGGAGCACCGCCACCCTACTTTCGTTTGTGTCCCACGAAATGCACACGGAAACTTCCATATCGCCCCATAGCCTGACACATTACGGTAACTCACTGCGTTGTTGTGGCGAATAAATGTCCATTCAAACCAAACAAAGAGCATCGAGTCCTTATTCTTTAGCATTTCCTATTCGCACTAATAGTTCCGGATTTTATGCTGTGCGTTAACAAGATCAAGCGATGCGATGTCAGTATACTAAGCTCGGTTACAATTCGTCTCCGATCGTCACCACCGGTAGATTAAACCCTCAACACCTAACTAGAAACCAGTCTTATAATTCTGTTTTGCCAGTCTGTATCATTGAATAAATTTCTTAGCCAATTAACTTGCATTATATAAGTTGAACGGCACACACATGTTTTCTACGACTACTCAGGGCGACCGCTAAGACAGCCACAGCGTAATTCTACAAAACTAATGCGTGAGTAGACTTAAGGTGATCCCGCCAACCATCCTATTCTGCCATTACCGATATCAAATCGCAAACCCTTGTTACGGAAAAATGGCTTAATTTCATTCGATTTTTCGGTAACCGAAAATTCGCAAAATCAAATTCAAGTGCCAGAAATTAGACATTGTGTTCGACGAGAATTTCGGCGATTTCAGTTTGCAGAAATTATGTTTCCTAATGCATTATCATTTAAATTTGGATTATACAGTGTTCACGAACAAATTTAATGCAAAAGTGACGTCACAATCAAATCGACAAATTTTCGTTCTCAAAAATTTGGGTAATTTTACTTCAATTTTCGCGAACACAAAATGGTTAGATTTCAATCGCAAGCGCTGTGTTTGCGAGCAGTTTTACGCAACATTTCAATTGACTAAAAAGCGTTCCGTAGCAAATTTTATCCAAAAATAACAAAAATAGGATGGTTGGCGGGGTCACCTTAAGTTTACTCGCTCATAAATAGTGACAATGTTAACTCATTTGTGTCCGAAGCTCCGCTGTGCACCAAATAACTATTGTTTTGGCTGCCCTTTCAGGAATCTCTTACAAAATAAGTGCGTCTCACTCTGTTGTCGGTGGAGAATTTTCCGCTAAAATAACTCGTGACCATCGCTGACACTATGATAAGATGGCTAACCCAATCTCGATAAGGCTGGTGAGTCAGAAGTTTTCAGCGCACACTACAGCGTGAAGCTGTTTCAAAGCTTCAGTCGTACACAAGATTGCTGAGCTAACCAGTATATACTGTGTGAATGTTCTTCTTCTGCAATGAGTTAAACAGGCGCCGTTGCAGTGTCATTCATACAACTACTTCACCAGTAATAAAGTGGCCGTTCACGTTTACCGGTCAAATTACTGCCGACGTCACAATGTATTTGAAGGTAACACATGAAGTTCGGCAGCAAGATATCAAAATTGGACTTGACAAATTTTTATAGCTGTAGAGAGAGCACTCTGATCGGGAAAACAAACGAGTTACCCCCACCGTTGGGGCACAGAGAGGTGATAAATTTATCGCAGGCTACATTGTTTAAAATCCTGTCTGACAATCATTAGCCCACAGTTGCGGTTTATGGTTTTTCAGCTCCAACCAAGCATTGAATACCACTCTCCTGCGAAATTGTATATATATAACTTTTCCATTGCTGCTAACAGTCATGGTAAAACTGATCATCAGGGTTACCTATGAGCTGTCCATTTGCCTCACGGGTTCAATATCCCATTTTGATGGACATTCTCTGCCTCCAATTGAAACCATGCTATCTTCCGTAGGTGGTGAAATTTTAATCCGGCAAACATTCGACTATCTTTACAGTGAATATGTGATTCCAAAAACAGGCAGTCGAATTATAGGATCTGGCAAGACGAGAGTGGCAATGTTTGCTTCCACGATTTCGATGAATAAAGCCCGTACTCCTGCTTCCCATGCCCGTTATGGCGTTAATAGTCTTACAGACACAACGGCGGCCATGTTAGGAAAGTCCACAGCGACTGTTCAGGTTACAATAAGCAGTTTCTAACGCGAAATTTCATTTTCGTCGCGTTTACTACTGGACTGTTCCATTGTCAAGTCAATTCGCGATCGTAAAATAGATGACTGTGCATAAATCGTGATTTTTCGTTATGTGCGCGGTCACGGTTTGCGGTATAGGAACATATTTACGTGGTTCACGATCACTTGGTTGATAGAAAATGTTATAACCGCTGAAAGTGTGGTACCATTTAAAGCAACGTTTGCCGTCGGTCAAGTTGGTGAAGGTTAAAAGACCGAATACGGCCATCTTTATTCCCAGCTCCAGGTAGAAGTGCTCTGAATATCTTTCACAATGTATTATTTTTTAACTGTTATTGCTATAATGAGATACTGGGCAAATAAATAAAAATAAAAAAAGCAGTTCATGCATTTTAGGTCCCAATTTATTGCCCGCGTTTATTTCATACACGTTTAATTGTCGCGTTTTTGATTGCGCTGTTATACACTCATAGACAACGAACACTGCCGTCCCATTCAGCTTATCACTTGAGAAATGGGGACTTACAAGCTAATTGGAGAAACAGCGTATCCCAATTGCCTTTGCACATTACACATGCCTTATCTTC